>WAAB01000295.1:0-26210 GCA_013389865.1 Piaya cayana
CAGCATAAAACCATAATTGAAGTAATAGAGTTATTTGCATTTTAATGTGTGACAGAGATTGGGACCTCCCTCAGCTCCCTCACTTAGTATTAGTTTACCAAGTATAAAAGCCACGGTGAAAATATACCTTTTTAAAAAATAATCATTCTACCCTACTTAGGTGGCCAGTTTGCCTACAGAATGCAAATGGAGGGTTCATCACTTCCAGACCCCTAGATAAATTTCAGTTATTTGTGTATTAAAACTATCTTAATACTCTGATAGCAGTTTCACTCACATAAAACAAAGCACACATTCAAGTAATGATGCATATATAATGTTAGGTCTCTGTCTTGATTTTACTTCATCCTGTGGCTAATTGCCTCACTGCAGATTGCCAATTAGTTTGACTCCCAGCTGTATTCAGGAAGCCAGCTGGGAATGCCTGCACAAGCCTTTGAAGTCCTTTACATTATCTGCTAATCTAAAAGGACTATCAACACAGCATTTGAGAGGAAGAAATGAATACTTATTAAAAACCATTAATCTTCTTAAAGCTTTAGAAATTGCTTAGACACAATAGTAGATGATGAAAAAGGAAAGTTAAAGTGACTCTTTGTTCCCTGTCCTATCAATTCTCTCATGATGCTCATGATAACAAGAAACTGTAAATGAAAAAAAAGCCTTTTTTTTTCTTTTCCAGTTGTTTTAAACAATTCTCTCCATACTGATGAAACTCTCTAGGAAGTAACACCAGGAAGTTCTTGCTAACATGTGCTGGTCATCACCGCCAATAAACTCTGAATGAACCTGGCTGAAGATTTACAATGGAACTTGACATTTTGTGACTTAGTGACAGACTTTGCCACTACATTATGCTGTAAGGAAGGAAAGAAAATTCCAGGTGGGCTGTAAAAAGCCTTGAGATCTTTGACCTGAAGGTGGAATGTTTGTCTTCTCTCTTTCTTTAGTAGCAACAGTTAATGAACAGAAACATAGGTATATTCACTGTGAAGCCCTAAACCCTAAATTTATGTTTGCTAATTATTTCTCTGTGGTCTGATTTTCCCCCAACAAAACAAAAGCTCTCACATTTGCTTATGTATGCCATGGGCTGATGGTGAGAATATAATTACTTAATAATTATTATATCACACTTCAATAGCACTAGATCTGGAGAGCTGTAGGCTATTACATCATCCCCAGTAATCTGAGCAACTGATAGTTTAGGTCCTCATCCTAACTTTGCTGAGACTTGCAAAAGGAGAACCAATAACCGTTTTCTGTGTCCCGCAGGCTAAGCCCATTGTCTTTCACTTTTGTAAGCATCTGGACACAAGGAAAAATCCGATCCTCTGAAAGAACTTCTCCACTATCCTAAAGCAATTAAGGAAAGACAGAACAATAATTTGATTATGTTGTTCAGAATAAAAGATGACATGTCTGTTCTGTATTGCTTCTGATCACTACCTCAGCAACATTTTTTCTGCTGGCTTGGTTTACTTTCCAATCTTTAACCTAACACTGCCAACTCCACCACTAAATCATGTCCCTAAGTACCACATCTACATGTCTGTTAAAAATCTCCAGGGATGGTTACCCAGCCACTTCCATGGAAATCCTGTTCCAGTGCTTGATAACTCAGTGAAGACTTTTTCCTAATATCCAATCTGAACTTCCAATGGTGCAACTTTAGACTGTCTCCTCTCACCCTATCACCAGTCACTTGGGAGAAGAGACTGACACTCACTTTACTGCAACTTCCTTTCAGGTAGTTGTAGAGAGTAATAAATTCTCCCCTCAGCCTCCTTTTCTCCAGACGAAACAACCCCAGTTCCCCCAGCTGCTCCTCATAACATTTGTGCTCCAGACCCCTATAAAGTTTCATTGCTCTTCTTTGGACATGCTACAACACCTCAATGTCTTCTTTGTAGTGCGGGGCCCAAAACTGAACACAGTATTTCAGATGAAGTCTCAATAGTGCTGAGTACAGAGGCAGAATCACTCCCTGCTCCTGCTGTCCTCACTCTTTCGGATACAAACCAGGATGATATTGGCCTTCTTGGCCGCCCAAGTATACTACCAGCTTATATTCAGCTGGCTATTGACCAACACCCCCAGGTCCTTTCAAGTCAGGCAGCTTTCCAGCCATTTTCCCCAAGTCTGGAGTGCTGCATGTGGTTGNCAGATGAGGTCTCAATAGTGCTGAGTACAGAGGCAGAATCACTCCCTGCTCCTGCTGTCCTCACTCTTTTGGATACAAACCAGGATGATATCGGCCTTCTTGGCCACCCGAGTATACTACCAGCTTATATTCAGCTGGCTATTGACCAACACCCCCAGGTCCTTTCAAGCCAGGCAGCTTTCCAGCCGTTCTTCCCCAAGTCTGGAGTGCTGCATGTGGTTGTTGTGGCCAAAGTACAGGTCCCAATACCTGGCCTTGCTGGCCAGTTCATTGATCCAGTCTTTCCAGATCCCTCTGTAGAGCTTTCCTTCTCTCAAGCACATTAACACTCCCTCTAGCTTGGTCTTGTCTGTAAAGTTACTGAGAGTCTGCTTGATCTGCTCATCCAGATCATTGACAAAGATATTAAAAAGAAAAGACCCCAACAATGAACTCTGGGGAATGCCACTTGTTACCTACTGGCAACTGAATTTAACTCCATTTTACTTAATCCTGATAACTCCCAGACACAATGGAGTATGTATGCTGCCATAATACAAAACTTCATAGAGAACCATATGACATACAGTGAGCTCCAAGAGTTCAAAAATTTCTTGGGTGCATACATACTAAAATTATGTTGCTATGTCTGCAAGTTTGAGAGTTAGTGGTTCCTATAAGGGCTTGGTTTAAAGGCTGAAATAATGTGGATAGACATATTCACATAACAGACATTATTCACATGAAGTTGCTACCTAGTGTATTATGCAACTCATTTTATAGGCTAGCACAGGTGCTCCTTCAACTAGACAGACATGACCTCTACATCAAAAAAAACACAACACACAAAAATATTCATCAATTATACCACCTTAAGAATAACTCAGACCTGTCATGACTCTATCTCATCAATAATGAAGGATGCAGAAGAAGAAATCTGTGTATTATTACACAGCCTCAGCAGTTCTTAAAACTTTCAGGATGAATGAGAATGGCAACCAGTTTCCATTCTGAAGGAACTAAAAGATAAGTTAACAGAAGCAGAGCTTTAGTAGGCTCAGAAAAAATATAGCTACTCTCTTTCTAGGGCTACTCTTCAACACATGCTGTCTAAGGAACATGTTTTTTAGGAACAAAGTTTATACACTTTGACAGAAATAGCCAAACATCTTCCAGCCAGTTACAACAGATGGTAGTTCAAAAGACAAAGGACATCTGTTTATGACTCATCAGACTTCGTAAAAGATTATGAGAATTTGAGATAGAGTTCTCAACAGATTTGATTCCTCATAAGTGAGAATGAAGTCACCTCCGTATGGCGAAAGGTCTTCTGCTGATGCAAATTTGCAAAGTAATAAGTGATCAAGAAGTTACTGCAAAGGTAATATGCAGGTCTTTGGGGAAAAGTTACAAGATGTGGATGTGAAATGCTTTCAGAGAGAATGCTTTGTTCCTATAAGCAAAATTTGTTTCCAGTACATTTCTAGCTCTGTAAATGGAAAATGCAGAACCAGGAAGCCAGTTAGGAATACGGTCTTTCATAAGTATTTCATTTTTAGTTAATGAAATTATGAAGTGAACTATTGTTACTGGAGTTGTAAAACTGCAGTGATTCAATTATAATAATTGACTCAACTGTTTTTTCTTCTCTATTTGAAGTGTCATTGACAGGTGAAAAATATCATTTTGTACCATTCCAAAATAACTGTGACTTTGTTATGAAAGAAATCAAGAATTTTTGCACAATCAGTGTTTTTTTTATCTCTTCCAAGTTGATCTCATGCACTTCAAAAATTCTATACTCTAACTCACTTACTAGAGTTAATGCTCTTCAATGTTCTTACATAGGGCTGTGTAAATGAATGATGTCAAATAACAATGATAGAAAGTTTATTCTCAAAATCCCTCCAAATAACTTCAGCAGACTTAGGACATGGCCTTATAGAGGCAGAACAGCTATCAGCTGACCACACCTTTTTTAATGTCTTTCAGACTGAATATCCCATTGTGTTAACAGAGTGTAGATTAACCAAAGACACAATCTGTGGAGAATGTGTGACTGTTTTCTGGAGATGCATAACACAGTAAGGATAAAAGTGGATTTTGCTGTCTCTCTTCTTTCATATGCTTATGGACTTTAGTGGTTTATTTAGCTTTTTTTTCACAGGTTAACAGCTGTCTAATTCATGCATAATGTTTTGACTGCCTAAATTTTAGTTTGTGCAGCAAATTAATAACTTTTTATAGCTTATGAGCAATGTAAAGTGTATTTATAGAATGGCCTGAGAGTTATGTCACAACATGCAAGATCTAAGAATTTGCAGGTGCTTGTTACAAACAGAATAAATAGCTTTACTTTTCTAAATATGTTAATGACATGGCATGATGGAAATTGTAACAAACCAAAGATTTTATGCCAGCTGCTCAGCTCTCTTTCCTAAATATAGGCAATTCTGTGTCAGGACATCCTTTCACAGCTGCTGCAGGTGAGTGTGAGCTTCTTTAAGTCTCGTGCCATATATTCTGGCCTCATTAATACACCTCACATAGTGTTGGGTATCTCAAGTAGTAGTAGATGCCTAAATTTAAATCAGTGAACGGAGCTTTGTGGGTGGAATTCAACTTCTAAACAAGACATTGAAAAGTGAGCGTCTAAATGGCATCTGAGTGTGTGATTTCATGCTTTAGTCAATGTAGTAAGTCAAATATCAACAGTGGAGTGACTCGACTTATCCAAAAGCAGTTGCTTAAGGGCATAACCTGTAATAGTCAAAGCTATGAAGAATATGAAGTTGGCAAATCTGGTGGAAGACCCACAGAAGACCACTACTCTTCTGGAGAGGTATCTGAAGCCAAGCAGATTACCATAGCACCTGCAATGGTGCTCTGTGCTTGAGTCTAAGCATCTGAATCCACCTTCAATCTCAGCTGAATACATCAAATGTTGCAGATAGTAACTTACAAAATTTTTGTTTATCAGCAATTTAGAGTTTGTTAGGACAAGTTTATAAAATTACTATTAACACTTAATTGTCAATCAATTAACAAAGTGATCAAAATATACAATATCTGTGTTATAGTCAATTTAATCAGAGGCAATCAGATTAAAAATAATGTGATTCACTCTTATATACTACTTGGTGTGATAAGTATATATGCAAGCACAGAGTTATAGAGAAATTGAGATATATATGCATACGAAGATGTAAATATTTAAGCATAAGAGAAGTACAGGTCACAGCAGAGAAATAGAGAGACTAGTCTGAAAATTTCCCTCTTGAAATCTGATAAGAAAACCAGTGTGGGGCCCAGCATCAGTCCCTGAGGGACCCCACTTGTGCCAGCCGGCCAGTCTGAGTAAAAACCATTGACCACCACCCTCTGAGTGCAGTCTGTGAGCCAATTTTCTACATATTTTACATACTACCCATCCAATCTGTATCCTGCCATTTTGTCCAAGAGAAGGCTGTGGGAAACAGCACCCAGCATCTCGCTGAAGATGAGGTAAGTAACAGACCCTTCATTCTTCATGTCAATAGATGTTCTTTTGTTGCAGAAGGTGATCAGGCTAGTCTGGCATGATTTGTACTTGGTAAAGACATTCTGAGTTGTTTTCCACCAATCACTTGCTTCACTTGGTTAGTAGTGAAATATCTAATCTGTATCTAAATTAAAATCTGCATTCTCATCTGTCTTTTCTAGTCCAGGGAATGGAATATTCAAGGACTTATCAGTTGGTAATATTCATTAGGAATGTCCATAATTACATCTGAACCAAGCTGGAGGAATAGTTTCTGAGAAAAGAGTTTCTGGAAAGAATTGATATCCCAGAGTATGGTAATTTATAAGAATATATGTGGAAATGAAAATATATAAAATGGGCAGATTCACACACATGCAGACTACTACTTGTAAAATTGACCTGAAGATTCAGTTTGGTATAGTTTTCTGGCTCAGTTTGTGATTGCATGTTGCACAGCAGTAAAAACATCTCATCACAGAAAGTTCAATAAAAGAATCTTGGGGTGTATGTATCTCAGGAAAGAAAATAATTGTAAAGGACAGATATCCCTACCATGGATTACTACAAACTAATTATGAGTTAGAGAACTATACACCTATGAAAAGATTATTTTGCTTTATTTGGTATTGATTGATTCCTTAATTGTTATAAAAGGGAATAAGTAATACTTCCTACTCTGCTCTTTTGAAGGAAAACAAGAGTGTGCAGTTGTGAGTTTTGAATAACTTCACTGCTTCTCTTTCTCTGGCAATAAACCTACTATAATGGACTATTAGAAAAATCTTTCTAGATAAAAGATTCTATGAAAATTCAACAGTGGAAAATTGCTATGAATTACAGTTTCCCTTGGGAAGAAGAAATGATAGGAAACTTCCTTGAATCTTAACAGCAAAATAAACTACAGCATTTCATGTCTATAAATAATGGGGAGAAATTGTTGCAAAAAAAGTGACACAGCACTGGATTTGTAGAAAATTGGGGGAATCGATCAGAAATGCTTCTGCCTTGATGTTCCAAAACAAATGTAAGTGATATCCTATTTTCAAATTACCTCACAATAATAAGTGCATCTTTACTGTACTAACACAAGAAAATTAATGATTCAGTATAAACTCAGAGAGGCACAGAATACACAGTGTAGCAGATTAAAATGACTTGAAGCAAAAAACTATATCAAATAATGCTAAAAACTGACCAACAAAAAAAAATAGGCTAATGGAACCTGTCATTCAATTTCTATTGAAATGACATGATTCTATTCTGAAAACATTCTGAATCATTCTGAAAACATAACATAAGCAAACAATTCTAAAAATATGTAATGCACACATGATAGAAAATAAACAACAATAGGGAAATGTAGGGAATTTGTCACATATCCAAAAAAGGAAGCCATGTCAAGGGTTCTTCTTCAAATAAAAGTTACTGGGCAGCTGAACATTTTTATTCATTTTCCTGTAACTACATAAGCATATATGCTATAGTCTCTGCTATTGAAAAGTAGTCCTAATAATGCACCCAAATCTACCACTGAGTCAAACTTCATGGCTGGGCAAAGTTGGTGAAGTTTGGTCTCTGTGGGAGATGGGACGTAGACTCTGGTGCTGCCAGCTAAGTGCAGTGGGTGAGTGTCTCAGCTCCTGAAGTGCTGAATGACAATGTTTTTCTTAGTCAAACAGTATGGAATGTGGAAGAAGAAACCAACAGAGATTTCCAAATTCAAAGAGCAGGACTTTTCTTAGAATTACTACATTGACGTTGGTTAGGAACCAGGAACTAGGAATGATATAAGTCATGTGGTCAATATAATACCCTGCAGCATATAAGATCAGAGGAGAGGGAGCGTACTAATATGACTGAACATTATTTAATTGGAGAACAACAACTGTCTTCTAAGGTAGATGTTACTGAGTTTGCAGACTTTATTGGATTTGCAGACATTATTGAGCAATATATGTATATATAATTCAGCAGTATATATATACATACACAGAGCTCTGGTATCTGTTGGATTTGTCTAGGTGCCTAAAAATAGGCATCTATTGTGGTTGGACTCTATGATCTGGTGGGTCTCTTCCAACCTGATTATTCTATGATTCTATGATCTGTTTCTATTTAAGNTTCTCATCTGTCTTTTCTAGTCCAGGGAATGGAATATTCAAGGACTTATCAGTTGGTAATATTCATTAGGAATGTCCATAATTACATCTGAACCAAGCTGGAGGAATAGTTTCTGAGAAAAGAGTTTCTGGAAAGAATTTATATCCCACAGCATGGTAATTTATAATTAATATATGTGGAAATGAAAATATATAAAATGGGCAGATTCACACACATGCAGACTACTACTTGTAAAATTGACCTGAAGATTCAGTTTGGTATAGTTTTCTGGCTCAGTTTGTGATTGCATGTTGCACAGCAGTAAAAACATCTCATCACAGAAAGTTCAATAAAAGAATCTTGGGGTGTATGTATCTCAGGAAAGAAAATAATTGTAAAGGACAGATATCCCTACCATGGATTACTATAAACTAATTATGAGTTAGAGAACTATACACCTATGAAAAGATTATTTTGCTTTATTTGGTATTGATTGATTCCTTAATTGTTATAAAAGGGAATAAGTAATACTTCCTACTCTGCTCTTTTGAAGGAAAACAAGAGTGTGCAGTTGTGAGTTTTGAATAACTTCACTGCTTCTCTTTCTCTGGCAATAAACCTACTATAATGGACTATTAGAAAAATCTTTCTAGATAAAAGATTCTATGAAAATTCAACAGTGGAAAATTGCTATGAATTGCAGTTTCCCTTGGGAAGAAGAAATGATAGGAAACTTCCTTGAATCTTAACAGCAAAATAAACTACAGCATTTCATGTCTATAAATAATGGGGAGAAATTATTGCAAAAAAGTAACACAGCACTGGATTTGTAGAAAATTGGGGGAATCGATCAGAAATGCTTCTGCCTTGATGTTCCAAAACAAATGTAAGTGATATCCTATTTTCAAATTACCTCACAATAATAAGTGCATCTTTACTGTACTAACACAAGAAAATTAATGATTCAGTATAAACTCGGAGAGGCACAGAATACACAGTGTAGCAGATTAAAATGACTTGAAGCAAAAAAATATATCAAATAATGCTAAAAACTGACCAACAAAAAAAAATAGGCTAATGGAACCTGTCATTCAATTTCTATTGAAATGACATGATTCTATCCTGAAAACATTCTGAATCATTCTGAAAACATATCATAGCAAACAATTCTAAAAATATGTAATGCACATATGATAGAAAATAATCAACAACAGGGAAATGTAGGGAATTTGTCACATATCCAAAAAAGGAAGCCATGTCAAGGGTTCTTCAAGTACAAGTTACTGGGCAGCTGAACCTTTTTATTCATTTTCCAGTAACTACATAAGCATATATGCTATAGTCTCTGCTATTGAAAAGTAGTCCTAATAATGCACCCAAATCTACCACTGAGTCAAACTTCATGGCTGGGCAAAGTTGGTGAAGTTTGGTCTCTGTGGGAGATGGGACGTAGACTCTGGTGCTGCCAGCTAAGTGCAGTGGGTGAGTGTCTCAGCTCCTGAAGTACTGACTGACAATGTTTTTTCTTAGTGGAACAGTACGGAATGTGGAAGAAGAAACCAACAGAGATTTCCAAATTCAAAGAGCAGGACTTTTCTTAGAATTACTACATTGACGTTGGTTAGGAACCAGGAACTAGGAATGATATAAGTCATGTGGTCAATATAATACCCTGCAGCATATAAGATCAGAGGAGAGGGAGCGTACTAATATGACTGAACATTATTTAATTGGAGAACAACAACTGTCTTCTAAGGTAGATGTTACTGAGTTTGCAGACTTTATTGGATTTGCAGACATTATTGAGCAATACATATATATATAATTCAGCAGTATATATATACATACACAGAGCTCTGGTATCTGTTGGATTTGTCTAGGTGCCTAAAAATAGGCATCTATTGTGGTTGGACTCTATGATCTGGTGGGTCTCTTCCAACCTGATTATTCTATGATTCTATGATCTGTTTCTATTTAAGGCAACCTAGATATCTGAGATATCTGTATCAGACAGGCATGATTCTGGACCTATATGAGATTCACACTCTCCAGGAATGACAGCCAGAGACCAAGTGACTAGAATGGCACTTAATGCACATACACTGTATGTGCATACATGTGCAAACAGGAGAAAGCAAAGATTGCACTTTTTAAAGACACAGAATATAGACTCTTCATTTTACCAAAGGAGAAGGGAAAATTGCATCAGGCTTAAATTCTCTTCAGAAAACAAGAATGTAAGGAGTATTTTTTCTATCATTTGATCAAGACTAGGAAATGCTCAGTACTAGCAATTCCAAAAAATAAACTGAAGATGAAAGATTTGAAAATTACATATAACCTTCTGGCAGTAGAGCAGGAATGGAAAAATAATGATTTCGACTGCTATGGAGTAAAGGCAACAGAAATCATGCATACAAAAAAATATGTGGGATCAATGGAGGCTGTGGAGGCCTTGGCTAAGATTAACTAACATTAAGAACAAAAGTTAAGGTGGAAAACATTTGTACTTGTTTTCAGAGGGCTAACAGATGAAGCAGCATGATAAACACTTCAGTTATGAGGATTCAGCATTATTCAGCTTTATTTGCAGATCATTGGTGTATCAGGAGTTCAGTCTTCATTGCTGTTACTTCCAAAAGTATCTTAGAATGAATTTCTGTCTTCTGAAATACAAAAGTGACAGAATTGTGTTCTGATACTTGTGCTTTTTCTTATGTGATGCAACAAGTGCCAAGAAAGACACTGACAATATTATTATTCTTTCAGAAAGAGAACAGGATTATCATAAGCAATTCCATACGCATATAGGCCTTGAATGTTGCCCCATATAATTCAGTTTTAGCAGATAATTGTGCCTCAAGTGGTATGAAGATCATACAAGTCTGTTTGTAGTACAAAATAAGAAACTACTGTTTTCTACAAAGATTATTATTTAATTGAAGACAGGTTCTAGTACATAAAGGAAAGTAACATAGGAGTTCCTCATATCTGTGGAATAAAAAAAAACGTATTTTCCAGATAAAATTAAGTTCGATTTCAGGTATAAACTTGCATCTCACAGAGAAGGAAGAAGAAAAGGAAAATGTAGTTAATTTAATTGCATGAATTGCCAAACATCAAAAAAATATTGGTGCAAATATAAGACTGAAGATGAGATGGACCTGAAAAAAGGAGTAATATCCTACTTTTTATAAAGCATGAGACCATGCAAAAATCTAATTACTCAGAAATGAGAGGAAAAGGTTTTAATGATGCTGCAAGGTCATATTTAACTGTAAATAAGGTAGGCAGGTCTTATCCATCTTCAGACTATAGATGAGAACAAAATGGTCTTCGTTTCCTGGTTATTTACTGAACAGCAGGAGACATTGTCACTTATTAAACCTGAACAATGTCTGACATTTCAAAGCATTCTCTTTTAAAATGTGAAGTCTGGAATTATCTGTAAAATAACAGTGCAGCTCTTTCAATGTTTTTTCTTTCAAAGGATATTTGTCAGGAGAGAAGAATCCACACCAAAATAATGTTGCCAGTAAGTGGGACCTTTTCAAGATGTACATTGACATTCTGAGAACAGCAGGAAAGCAGCACCTGGCCACTGTTTTCTGATGAAACCAAGACATTTGGAATGAATTTGTGTATCTAGTGGTGTCTGTAGTGTAAATATGTGCATTCAACCTTGTCCCCACTGAACTCCTTTTTAGGAAACAGAAACAGTCCCTTCCAGGATTTGTCATCTGACCAACCACAGGATTTACTAAGTTGCATACAAGATGTGTGGTTTGTTCTACCTCATCTATAAAGGGATTTTAGTGATCTGAGCTTGGATAAAGATACCTACATGGAAATTTCACATGGTTTACTCAGATGAGACCCATAGTTTCTCCAGTTGTAGTCAACCCTCATGATCTCTTTTTGACTCCTCAAGAGCCACCAAAGATAAAGGCAGGGATGTGTAAATCATTTTTTGAAACATCAGCATTTTGATGGGAAATTTCTCTGCTACATAAGCGCTGGGCTGTGGCTGAACAAGAAGTTGCAGCCTGTCAGACCACACAGGCAGGCAGAAGAATGCCTTCAGTTATAGGCAGTGCCAGTCTGTTGTAAGGTGTTAGCAAAGCCAGACATGTGCTTGGCTGACTCTTGTGAGAAGTGACAGCATGGAAATTATATACTTCAATGACAAATAAAACTGGATCCGTTTCCTACAGAAAACATAAGGTGACACCCTGCCTCCCTTAGAGTTCTGAGATCAAGAAAGGTCATAAATCAAAGCACACACAGAGTATTGGTGCTTCCAGCTTCTTGTTTAAGTCCAGTTTAGCATATGTTGAATGATTTGGAAACAACTAGAAAAGTGATGCTGAACTTTCAACACAGTGTCAAGCATCGGCATTATAAACCTCACTATGTCCTTCTGATTTGGTTCATAGTTGCAACTTTTGTGGCATAAGCTCCTAGTGAAGTCTTCTGAAGTCTTGACTTTGAGATAACTGACCTAGAATGGATGAATATTTGGCAAAAGTAGTCACTTCTATGGCTGGAAGAATAGTTATGGTTTCTTGGAAGTGACATTAGCAACTGATCCTTAGTCCACCGTGACAGGAATGGTGATGGAGGTTCAGGGAACTGCTGAAAATACTTGATGCAAAGTACCTATTCAGCTTACACTTTGGGGAAAAAGCATATGTACCTATAAAACATGTTATCAGAAGCACAAGATTCCATTGTAGGACTTACATGTCTTGATATTCACTGCAAGAACTAAAAAAAACTCTGAAAAGACTAGGCATATCTCACAGTCTGTGTTGACTGCACACAGGAATAATCACTGGAAGGAGAAATATTTAATATCATTGTTTTCTTTTAAATTTTATTATACATGTCAAAGAAGAGTTATATAAAGATGCTTTTAAAGAAAACAGAATTTTGAAAAGAACATTGCAAATTTATGTCAAGTTGGTGACATGTTTTAAGTACAAATGCACTACCTCTGACAATTGACATCTGAAAAGGCAAAGAGATATCAGGCTATGGCTATCTAAGTGTTTTTAAAAAGGCTACAAATAAAGGAGAAAACTGCCTGTTGATTTGGTGTTCCACTGGAAAAAAATATTGACCTTTGGCAAAGCAAAGATTCAGGAAACAGAATTCTGGAAGAAATTAGAATACACATCTCTTCTAGTACTTCTGCTCTTGAAGAATAAAGGAAGACTTTGATCCTCAAAGAAGTAAATCTGAGTGTGTGTGTGTGTGTACTCCTTTTGTTGAGGGGTAAAAAGAAATAATTTAGCACCTCAAATACTGTGTTCAGTTCTGGGGCCCTCACCACAAGAAGGATGTTGAGGCTCTGGAGTGAGTCCAGAAAAGAGTGACAAAGCTGGTGAAGGGGCTGGAGAACAAGTCTTACAAGGAGTGACTGAGAGAGCTGGGGTTGTTTAGCCTGGAGAAGAGAAGGCTGAGGGGAGACCATATTGCTCTCTACAACTACCTGATGAGAGGTTGTGGAGAGGAGGGAGCTGGCCTCTTCTCCCAAGTGACAGGGGACAGGACAAGAGGGAATGACCTCAAGCTTCTCCAGGGGAGGTTCAGGCTCAACATAAGGAAAATATTCTTCACAGAAAGGGTCATTAGGCACTGGCACAGGCTGCCCAGGGAGGTGGTTGACTTGCCTTCCCTGGAGGTGTTTAAGGTGCGGGTGGATGAGGTACTGAGGGGCATGGTTTAGAGATTGGTGGGAATGGTTGGACTCAATGATCCAGTGGGTCCCTTCCAACCTGGTTATTCTATGATTCCATGATCCTATGATTCTATGAAAAAGAGGAAAAGATGGCAGCAACACATGGTCTAGCAGATGGAAAACAATGATAGGAGTATAACTGGAAAGGAATCCCCAGTAGCATTGTAAGGCATTAAGTTTTGATGCTTGTGTGTAAAAATCTATCATACCAGACTAGAAGTTTTGACTGACATGACTTTCACAGATGTTTTTGAATGAACTTCTACCACGCCTCTAACATTTACATTTGAACTGCAGTTATGCTGTATGTGCCAAGAAGTCATTCTTCCCAGGGAAGTTCCCATTGGAAGTCCTGGGCTTAGTAACGCTGGGATGTTGCAGGATGTCGACACAAAACAACCTTTCTTATACGCATCGCAAAGAGTGGAGTTATGAAAATCCCAACCATATGTGGGGATGTGGCCAATGGTGAGAACATGTTATACATCAGCAAAGTAAAATCAGATTTGAAACACATTGTTTGCTTGATAATGGCTAGGAATTGACCCAATCAAAACAACCAAAAAGCTCATTGGTTTAGACTTTTCCATGGTTTTAAGGTTTCCCTTAGGGAATTCAGACAGCTATGAAATATGAGCACCTATTTGCAGAAATCAAGCTAATGTCTTGGAACTCATCCAGGAGCAAAAATCTTCACCTGTTCTGGAATGACAGATACAGGACACACTGAAGGTGGAAATATTTTAATGACATACTGCAGCAGAAAAAAATCAAAGAGACAACCTGATATGACTTCTGAGGATATAGGGAAAGTGAAAGATTGCTCTAAACATATTGAAAATATGAAAAAACCACAAACTTGCATGTAAGGTATTTAACTTTGTAGCATGGGTATAAAGTTCTGGAACAGTACAGATCACTCACCAACTCTTTTACTATAAAAGCATGTATATCATTTTCTCCCTCCTTATTAAAAAAAACACCTTTCTTCAGGGAATTACACTTCACTGACAACAAGAGAACATGTATTAGGAAAGATAACAATGTTTTGATGAATCTGGCTTTAAAAATTGATGGTAAGAGCCTGGTGAATGTAAGGAAGGTGTAGCCTTAACTCCTGGTAATTGCCATTCCAAGGATAGATGACATGAGTTTGTGGCTTCCACATCACATGTAGGAGAGATCAAGAATGGAAGACTTGCTAAATGTTTTAACGTGAGAGAAAGTGTATGCACAACAAAGTCAGCAAAATACATTTGCAGTCAAAAATTGAAGAAAAATTTTTCTATATTCAAGAACGTTTTACAAAAATTCTATGTCAGGTGTAAATGGAGAAAGATTCTATAAAAGAGAGCAGGTCTGTAAAATAATTTTACTTGAAATTAATCATAACTTTAGTGAAGAGAAAAAATGTCTTCAGACATTTTGATAATCAAAGATATCTGAAATGTAAGAAGCTTTTAAGTAACAATGATGTCTGAGAAGATTAATTTTTGATTTTATGATGCTGTTCAGCTGACTGTTCTATCTATTCTGTTATGGTGGAGACCAAGGGCCAGAACTGAATAACACACAAAAAATAGTTCTGATCTGCATATTACTGAAGAAATGGAAATGCCTTACTATATAACTCATTGCTGGCTAAACTGATCAGAAATCAGGTGTCTGCTGAGACTTTCATAATCTTTTTTTAAAGCTTTGATCTAAAACTCATGACCATCTTTCCTCTGAGCATAAAAAGTGCAAAGAGCAATGAGAATTTTTATAGTATTTCTGAAAATGCCAAAGGCAGGCACACACTTTTATTAATATATCATGTGATTTGTTCACTGCAGGGCACACAATTTTGCTAGCAGAACTCTTAGGGAGAAGATGACTTACATGCAACTTTGAAACAAGTTCTCTTTAAGCAGCTTTTCAAACAGAAAACAGCAGAAATAAATCAATGTAGAACCATATAAATTGTCATCCTCTACAGGAATAGATTACTGAAGCAAAGATGTTTGTAAAGGTTCAGAGTTCAGTATAAACTGCTTTGACCACAGAGACAGGATTTTTCATGTCAATCTGAAGCATCATATATCATATAAAATTCCAAATGATGGAAAATGAAACACTGGGAACTGTTTCCCTCTTTATTCCTAAGGTAATATAAAAATCCCTCAACCAGCCCTCTAGTCACTTTACAAATACAGTGATCCAAAGAGAAAATGACAAAGACAGCTACACCTGAAAGAAATTGCGTATTTCCTTTATAAAACTTACTTTAAAATGTTTCTCTATTTTTTTCCTTGAGGCAAAGCAGAATACCCTGCATTGGACAAAGTTATATTTTTAGAAAATAAATGAAATAGGACAGAAAATAAAATACAATTGTGAGCTTTTATTCATTAGAAAACCTTGACCCTGTAAATGCATGGTCTAACCCTGTGGGTTGTGGTTTCAGTTTCCCTGTAATGACAGAGATGGTGGTCATTANTGGTCTAGCAGATGGAAAACAATGATAGGAGTATAACTGGAAAGGAATCCCCAGTAGCATTGTAAGGCATTAAGTTTTGATGCTTGTGTGTAAAAATCTATCATACCAGACTAGAAGTTTTGACTGACATGACTTTCACAGATGTTTTTGAATGAACTTCTACCACGCCTCTAACATTTACATTTGAACTGCAGTTATGCTGTATGTGCCAAGAAGTCATTCTTCCCAGGGAAGTTCCCATTGGAAGTCCTGGGCTTAGTAACGCTGGGATGTTGCAGGATGTCGACACAAAACAACCTTTCTTATACGCATCGCAAAGAGTGGAGTTATGAAAATCCCAACCATATGTGGGGATGTGGCCAATGGTGAGAACATGTTATACATCAGCAAAGTAAAATCAGATTTGAAACACATTGTTTGCTTGATAATGGCTAGGAATTGACCCAATCAAAACAACCAAAAAGCTCATTGGTTTAGACTTTTCCATGGTTTTAAGGTTTCCCTTAGGGAATTCAGACAGCTATGAAATATGAGCACCTATTTGCAGAAATCAAGCTAATGTCTTGGAACTCATCCAGGAGCAAAAATCTTCACCTGTTCTGGAATGACAGATACAGGACACACTGAAGGTGGAAATATTTTAATGACATACTGCAGCAGAAAAAAATCAAAGAGACAACCTGATATGACTTCTGAGGATATAGGGAAAGTGAAAGATTGCTCTAAACATATTGAAAATATGAAAAAACCACAAACTTGCATGTAAGGTATTTAACTTTGTAGCATGGGTATAAAGTTCTGGAACAGTACAGGTCACTCACCAACTCTTTTACTATAAAATCATGTATATCATTTTCTCCCTCCTTATTAAAAAACTACCTTTCTTCAGGGAATTACACTTCACTGACAACAAGAGAACATGTATTAGGAAAGATAACAATGTTTTGATGAATCTGGCTTTAAAAATTGATGGTAAGAGCCTGGTGAATGTAAGGAAGGTGTAGCCTTAACTCCTGGTAATTGCCATTCCAAGGATAGATGACATGAGTTTGTGGCTTCCACATCACATGTAGGAGAGATCAAGAATGGAAGACTTGCTAAATGTTTTAACGTGAGAGAAAGTGTATGCACAACAAAGTCAGCAAAATACATTTGCAGTCAAAAATTGAAGAAAAATTTTTCTATATTCAAGAACGTTTTACAAAAATTCTATGTCAGGTGTAAATGGAGAAAGATTCTATAAAAGAGAGCAGGTCTGTAAAATAATTTTACTTGAAATTAATCATAACTTTAGCAAAGAGAAAAAAATGTTTTCAGACATTTTGATAATCAAAGATATCTGAAATATAAAAAGCTTTTAAGTAACAATGATGTCTGAGAAAATTATTTTTTTATTTTATATGATGCTGTTCAGCTGACTTTTCTATTTATTCTGTTATGGTGGAGACCAAGGGCCAGAACTGAATAACACACAAAAATTAGTTCTGATCTGCATACATTGATTTTACTGAAGAAATGGAAATGCCTTGCTATATAACTCATTGCTGGCTAAACTGATCAGAAATCAGGTGTCTGCTGAGACTTTCATAATCTTTTTTTTAAGCTTTGATCTAAAACTCATGACCATCTTTCCTCTGAGCATAAAAAGTGCAAAGAGCAATGAGAATTTTTATAGTATTTCTGAAAATGCCAAAGGCAGGCACACACTTTTATTAATATATCATGTGATTTGTTCACTGCAGGGCACACAATTTTGCTAGCAGAACTCTTAGGGAGAAGATGACTTACATGCAACTTTGAAACAAGTTCTCTTTAAGCAGCTTTTCAAACAGAAAACAGCAGAAATAAATCAATGTAGAACCATATAAATTGTCATCCTCTACAGGAATAGATTACTGAGGCTCCAAGCAAAGACGTTTGTAAAGGTTCAGAGTTACATATAAACTGCTTTGACCACAGAGACAGGATTTTTCTTGTCAATCTGAAGCATCATATATCATATAAAATTCCAAATGATGGAAAATGAAACACTGGGAACTGTTTCCCTCTTTATTCCTAAGGTAATATAAAAATCCCTCAACCAGCCCTCTAGTCACTTTACAAATACAGTGATCCAAAGAGAAAATGACAAAGACAGCTACACCTTAAAGAAATTGCGTATTTCCTTTATAAAACTTACTTTAAAATGTTTCTCTATTTTTTTCCTTGAGGCAAAGCAGAATACCCTGCATTGGACAAAGTTATATTTTTAGAAAATAAATGAAATAGGACAGAAAATAAAATACAATTGTGAGCTTTTATTCATTAGAAAACCTTGACCCTGTAAATGCATGGTCTAACCCTGTGGGTTGTGGTTTCAGTTTCCCTGTAATGACAGAGATGGTGGTCATTACATTTACAAAGGATTAGTCATTACATTTGTTGTCTTTTTTTTATACATAACGATTAGAACTTCACTCTCAACAGTTTTTCTCAGTTTAAACAATATGTACTATTGGAACAGAAAATAAATATACTGTAGAATTGTTCTGGTTTATACTAGTAATTCTTTTGAGTGAAAACTGGTTTAGTTTTCTAGCTTAGTTTTCTTTCCCCAGTTTTCCTGCTTTCTGATAAGTTTTGTTGTTCTTTAGCAGTTGCCAGGATTCCTGCAACACAGGCATTTATATTCCAGTTGTGAGCAGTTTCAGTTAACAGAAACAAGAGAGCAACTAAACAAGTAGTAATGAAAATAGATACCAAAAGGCTATGAAAAAATACACTCAGAAGTTTTTCAAATGAAAAGTAAAACCCTTTTCACATCTGGGTCAAATTTGGGCCCATTTGACAGTAACTGGGAGTTATTACAGTGTCACAGCTGCTCCCTGGCCTGTGGGAAATGAACTGACTCTTATGGACATGGATCCCATCCACAAAAATGTCATTCTTCAGTCTAGAGATGCTCTGAAAATTCACTTAGTGCTAAATCATGAAATATTGCAAACAGCATCTGATGCCCCTTGAAACTTCAGCAGCTGGAGAAAAGATTTTGAAAATGCCTACAAATTGACTGATGAGGTGGTGTTGTAGAAAGAAATCTCAGAGCAGCAGGGCATTGGTTCAGGGATTGTATTGTTTTCTGCACAAGAAGGCACCTTGCAATGCATTCCAAACCAGCAGGCACAAGCAGGCTTTCCTCAAGTGGTAACTTTGCTGAGATTTTAACAGGAGAAGCTTGAATTTATAAAACTTCCATTTTTTTTATAAAGGTGCTTTTAAAAAGTAAGGTCCAAACTTAAGTTCTTTTATCCCAGATACAATTTTCAGACAGAAATTACCCCCTTGTAACCCAGAAAAAAAATCAAATAAACTATTAAATCTCCTTTGCCAACAACACATACATTTAAATTGACTAGCCTTCTAAACATTGTTGTTCTAGAAAGTACCTAATGGTTTTGAACAGCCAAATATTAACATCTATCATTAAGTCTGGTCTGTGTGCTTCACCACCAAGGCAGTAACAGAAATGGCAGAATGCAGCTGGTGACATCCTGAGCCTCCCTCATGCAAAGGAGACCTGATTAGGCTCAGCTTTTCCTATCATTGATTCATAAGTAGTTCCCCACTTGCCAGAGCCAGTGATCCTGACATTTCCAAATCAGAGTCATAGAATCACCAGGTTGGAAGAGATCCATCTGATCATCGAGTCCAACCATTCCTATCAAACACTAAACCATGTCCCTCAGCANAAAGGGTAATGTCCAGCAAGGCTCTACCAAGCACCTAACACACCAGTCACAAGTGCAAATTAACCACTGCTTCAGCTTGCTGTTGAGTTTGTAATAACCCACATGGCAAGGAGAGAGGATAAGTAAGATAATTCAGCATCATTGCACCCTTTCCAAGTGAAAAAAAAAAATTGAAATTTAAACTAGAATTCCTATAAATAAAACCTTTGGAAGTATTCATTCAATGGGAAGGCTAAGGAAAATTGTCCAGATTTTTTATTCTTTCCCCCAGATTTGAGGTTTCTACAATGTGATTTTAATAATATAAAAAATGTTGGGTTTATTGTATTATCTGAATTTATGTGATTTTGGTTTATAATGTATCATACAGGATAGCATTATATATTTGTAAAAAAAAGATTAAAATATCCAAAATTAGGTATAAAATTATATATTAATAAACTTCCCCTGTAAAAGTATTACATAAAATAATATATTCCCACTAGGTATTTTGTTTTCATGACACTGACTTTCACTACGAAAAATATTTCTCTTTAATATTTGAAATATTTTTTCTTCCATGAAAAACACTAAATGTAGACAAAATACTGTTTCCTTTAATAAAAGAACAAAGTTAAAATCAAAATTTTCACACTAAAATAAACACTTGAGTGGTCATTAAATGAAAACTAACCCTCATGATAGTTTCAATGAGTTTCTGATCATTTATGCCTGCTGTGTTCATACAGCGTGTAAAAATATGGAGTGTGTTCAACTTTTATTTCAAATAAGTCTTCACAGTAAAGCAACAAAGAAAATTGTAGCAATTAAAAATGAGTTGCTGAACCAATTCAGGCAAAAGACCCAATAAGGAAAATAAATGAAAGAGATAAAGGGAATCCATCTCAGAGCCATGACAGGGATGATTTAGAGATGATAATTTCCTTGCTTCTAATTACATAATCTTTATTGAATATGACACCATTAGGACACTATTTTAGGGTTAGTTTGTGAATCTTTATTTATTTCCCACTTTTCATAAGGAAAAGGCTGGTTTTTTCAAGTATATATACCTGGAAAATCCTATGAACTATTGCAGGAGTAAAACTCTTCACCATGGAATGAAAAGTCAGCTGTCCATTCTGTTATCAGAGTAGAAAAACCTAAGGAATGTCAGTAAAAGAGGCCAAAACAATATTGATTATCTATAGGATTGTTACTCTTAAGAATAAAAAAGAAATACAAATGTTCAGTTTTAAACAAGGATTTCATGTACAGTGGATGTTGAACACCACGGAAATTTATTTGTCAAAAGAAAAAAGTAGATTTTTAGTATTTATAGTTAAAATTCCTTTAATTGTGATGTCTACATGATAAGCTCTAAAGCCATACTTTAATATTTACAAAATACATTTGATAAGTTATACGGTTTTTTCTACCAAAACTACTGCTGAACTTCAAATACTTGCCAAGATCAGTTAAAAAAACAGCAAGAGAAATATTTCTGCTTTACCTCCTAAGAAATAATTTATTCTGTTGCTGTCCCTTAATAAGATAATTTTATTGTATTTTTGAAAGTGATTTCCTGGATGAGAGTTGATTTAAGTTATGACTGAAATTTTCTATCTAAAGGCTGGGCCAACGTAATTTCTAGACCAATAAAGTTTGTACTGCTCTTGCAGGAGTCTTTAAAGCAGGACAGAATAATCCTAAGTACCAATTTAGAGTTAAAATATTATGGCTTGCATTTCAGAGGCGTTTAGGTTACTGTCGTGAACATGGTACACTTTGACCAAATAGGTGAATTTTATGAATGGATGACAGTGGAGAGATCTCTTCCAGTCTTCCAGATTAAAGTGCATTGGTTTCAAGCACAGATGAAGTTTTTGCATAAAGTAAAAAAACTGTGAGGAAGCACAGGGTACTAGAAGGATAAGAAACTATGAAACTTCTTCAGCTCCTTGTGCAGTTTAATGGCTCTCCATTAGATTAAAGAGAGTTAAAATGGATTCAGAATAGGGTTTTTTATATATAAACTGGAAATCCATCACTACTTTAAATTATACAGCTTCTAGAAATATCAGTAAGAGAATGAGTACGGCCAAATGGCCTAAGGGTACCAATGGGGCAGCATTCATAAAGAGATGCAATAACCTCTATGAGGCTGCTATAGCAAGGAAAAGAAAGGATAAATGTTCAGATGCACAAACTTTTCTTTAAATTTCTTCATTGCCTTTCTTGACTATTTTTTTCCAAACATGTTATCTGACTTCATGAAAAGTGTTTCATCTCCTACAAACATTGTCTTCTTAGTAGTGTACTTCATATTTCTTAATTTACAAGGAAAACCCTGAATGTTCACAACTAAACAGACCAGGTGGTGGTGTAAGTTTCTAATCAAATCAATTCTCCCTCTGTACTCAGCACTGGTGAGACCGGTCCTTGAATACTGTGTTCAGTTCTGGGCCCCTCACCACAAGAAGGATGTTGAGATTCTGGAGCGAGTCCAAAGAGCAACAAAGCTGGTGAAGGGGCTGGAGAACAGGCCTTATGAGGAATGGCTGGGAGAGCTGGGGTTGTTTAGCCTGGAGAAGAGGAGGTTGAAGGGAGACTTTNTAAATCTTGATTACAGTGCCTTTAGGATTATGTTACAGCTGCAGTTTGCCATAAAGAATTGTGGCTCTAAATGCTGTACCCCTTCAAAACAGCTTATATTGCTTCATATGATTTTAATAAATAATTGGACAGCTTTACTGTATAAAATGGATTGATTTCTTAACAATGTCAGAAGAACATTTTTGTCAATTGACTTACGTTTTCATATAAATCTAAGTCTGTTTAACCTTCACTGAGTTCTTACTTTCTTGGCTTCCTCAGTAAACATTGCAAACATTTACTGGTCATTAACAAATGTCAGATAAAATATAACTGTGAAGATGAAAATACTGTGGAGGCTGGAAGAAGCCTTGCATTTTCACTACCCTTTTTTCATGTAGCTTCACTAAGACCTCTGGTCTATCAATAATTTTGAATCTCTTGTATTTTAAAACCTGTAAATTCTGACAGAAATATTTTTGACATATTGCACATCATCCTAGAGAGTGGAATATGCAGGAGCTGGAATTTACTAGGCGTGTTAAAAAACAGCATTTGCGAAAAACTCCAGTACTAAAATATTTATGGGCTTCCCTCATTTAGAACATCAAAAGCCTTTCAAAGCAGCTTTCTTATTATTCTGCAGCGCTCAATGTGTTACTGAAATGCAGAAGAAAAAAAAACATTACAAAATTAAAATAAGGTGAAGTGTAAATTGCTGTTCATCCTACAGAATGTATGAAAAACCTCAAATAGGTTATTTCTAAAGAACTTTTTTGGAGATCTGAAAACTCTGTAGAAGTTTTTTTCTGGGGGAACACTGTTTTCAGAGGAGGATGAGTGAGTTACTAGCATGTAAGTAGCTTTCTTCCTTAGATCTCTGGTTTAGATATTGATGAGTAACAGTAACAGATTCTGAATAAAAGAAAGAATGATATGCTCAGCTCCACCAAACCATTATAAATTAATGAGTGTCTGTCAGAAACAGTTGAAATGTGTGCATTTTCACACCTGATAGATATGTATAGATGTGTATAGATATGTATATACATCTCTGGCAATGGCAGGGGGGGACAGATTTGTGATGATTATTTTTTCTTCAACTTCATTTTAGTCCATTTAGTCTTTGTTAAGATTCAGTCTTACAAACACTCAAGCTTATGTACTACATTTGCTACTAATATCAACACGAAAATACATGATCTGTACCTTCATTCAAGCATGCATACAGAGCACAGGATTTATGTTCACGAAGAATTAAAATACACATATATTGAGCAGGATTTACCTATTCGAACAGGCGTGCAACTTTCATCTTGTCTGAATATCTGTTAGAGTTGTTTGGGGTCTCTTTTGGTTTTTTGGGAACAGTTCTTCTGGTTGCTTATACAATGCAATATTTTTTTCCCACCTTGACTTGAATTTGCTTCAGTAAGTCATTTTTTTAAGAGGAAATAGCAAAGAAGTAAATTACATCCTCATTTGCTCAAATGGCAACTTGATCTAATGGGAGGTGTCTCTGGCAATGGCAGGGGGGTTGGAACTAGATGATCTTTAAGGTCCCTTCCAACCCAAACTGTTCTATGATTCTGTTAATTATCAGACAGGCATTTTCTTCTTTTATGTCAGATATCCACAGCCCAGAGGCTGCATCTGGACAGTTACTGAAGGCTGCTTTATAGACATTGGGCAGAGACAGGGTTCAGCAAAGCTGCCTATTTTAACTGGAGTAAGATTTCATTTAATACTATGTTTCTGTGTACAAGCATCAATTAGACAATTAGCTTTCATGAGAATGTCTAATTCAGAGATTGCAATTTTCCATATTTATATATTTCCAGTTTAAGAGTGACAATCCCACAGTTTTCCTCTGGAAGAAAAATTGGTCTTTTCAAGCAATCTGAATGACTAAAACTAATTGCCTGGTAAAATAAACTCCCTACCTATATCTAGAATTTACCCAGCTTCTGTCATGGGACTATTTGAAAACCTCATAATAAATTTGGGTTCTTTACAGAATGTAGACAAGACCACTGTGCCATCATTAAAATCAGTTCTGGTGAGAAATCAAATAGCTGTCTCATGGCAATTATGTATTCAAGTTAATATGCCTTGGAGGCAGATTATACTTTTCCAGCAACACTTTGTATATGAAAAAATTAAGATGAGATGCCTGAAATTGTCAAAGCTGCCCTGACTCTTCACCCAAAGCAGCAAGCTAGATTCTACCACTCATTTCATCTGGATCTGCAAGTGGTTTTGCTGATTGTGTCCCTGCTCAGGTTAACATAGACTAACCTATAGTCCATACAGCTGCTTAGAGTAAGTTTTCTTCAGCTACCTGTGGGGGGACTACTCAGCCATTTTCAGTCCTAACAAAAATTCTCAGCTTTGTGACATATAGGAAAATGTTTCCTTGCCTTTTCATAACTACCACATAATGAAAGATAATGTGGAGAGGAAATCCCACAAGTTTATTGTTAAAGCTCTAATATATGTCAATACGGTCTTAAAAATTATGATATGAGAGGCTTTATTCTTCTATCCAGGACAGTGAGGAATAAAATAGTTGGGGGGGGGTGTGATCATATTTTATCTATATTACACTACATCCTCTTACCTGCAAATGGGATGCTTGGCTTAAAACCACATCTGTTTCATTTAACAAAAAGACTGCAACCTTGGGAAAATACTCCACAAATAAAGTTCATTTATTTATTCCAGAAAATTTACTTTCTTACAGAACGAAAAAAGAAAATTATAACAAAACATAGCAAAGAAGTCAAATTCAAGCTCTTTCATATCCTCTGGCTGCATTACTGTGTTCTAGTTCTACAAGAAGAAGTAGTGCTCTTTATTATCAGCTGGCAGCGCAAGAATTTAAGTGACTCAGCAGTCAACGTTTCCCACTGTGGCAAAAACAATTTTGTAATTGTCCTGTGAATTAGGGAAGTGAACTCTCAGAGGATTCTCGCATCGGGTATTTTCTTGGGCAATGATGTGGAAATAATAGATTTAATGAGAACAGTGTAACGATGTGGAATACAATTTCGTTCTTGAGTAAATTTCACATCTTTTCCAGCCAGAAAGTGGATTAATGTAAAGCACCAAGCAGGGAACTAACCTGGAGATCCTGCTGCTAAACGCAAATAACTGAGTGCCAGATTTGCATTACAGCAGACCGATACAATGCAGGAAAAAATAAACAGGAAGCGTGCAGTGGTTAGAAGCAGAAATGACAGCACTTTTAACATGCTGCGGGATTCATTCATGTGACTCTCCCTCTATTGATGGTGGAAATTTCTTGATAGGATCTGAGCCCCCCACAGAAAGACTGTACCTCAACATGTGCAGTAATAAGTTAGCAATTATGCTTTTATAAATGCTTTATCCCAGGAGCAGCTCTACTCCAATTACACAGCGGTGTCTGGGTAAGCAAGGTATACTGAAAGGTGAAAGATTAAGAATCACTGAGTGCCCTCTGCCGTTACCTTGGTCACACTGGGACAATATTTCCAACCTTGCTGTATATGTACATTAGTCATTGCAGTGAAGTGACACAGGCTCAGCACTAAGTCTTCATAGGGAAATTCAGAAATGGGGCCATCCATGTTAAGCACAGCCCTGCACTGTGGTTGCTCTTCCCTGGGGAGACAATCTTTTCTCCCTGAAAGTTTTGAAGGGTGGAACAGATGACCTCTCTGCAGCACATCCCAGAGCTCTGCCCCTTTCCCTCTCCACCTGCTGAGTCCAGTGTCTTCATGACAACCCCTCTGCCACTTTCCCCACACAAGGGATTAGGATCAAAGTTGGTTTCCCAAGCAGGTCATACAATTCATCTTAACCCTTATTAGGCCATCCAGATAGGAAGAAGAGGAAAATAGGATGCTCAGGGAAGTGGTTGAATCGCCTTCCCTGGA
>WAAB01000296.1:0-153898 GCA_013389865.1 Piaya cayana
GGGGGGGTTCTCCATAATTTAAACTAGTGAATAACAGAGAGGTAATGTGGAGAGAAACTGATACCCTCCATTTCCAGTAAAGTAATAAAAATTGTGATTATAAGCCCATGCTTCATGCTAGTAAGAAGTTAGAGGTTTTAAGGTCAGATCTTGCACTTTAAAGTATTTGTGTTTTCAGGAGAAATATAGGCATGTAAATGTTATTCAAGATGTCACATCATTAAAATGTCATTTGAAAAATCTTTCTTAAGGTTACCTGCAAGACAGGATACAAAACTAAATGATAGCTCCTATGAAAAAAAATCAAGTTCTATGAAAAAACAAGTCCTATGAAAGCTTTCATAGAATTTCTGACACTTCCTGGTATCGCTTTTTTGCCGTTTCATGTGCTGTTGGTATCCCTTAATTTTATTATTTAATAAAATGTATGTTATTCTGCCAATTCTCTAGACTAAATAAAATGTTTTATAAAATACATAGCTTTAAAAAAAAAGCCATCACCTTCATATTTGTTTCTACTAACTCATTTAAGTATCATAAACAGCTAGTACTCCATTTTAATCCACAACACAGAACAAATATATTATTAAAAGAAAATATCAGAAAGGTGCACACAATAATTCATTCAAATTAATTATCTCTGTCCTTTAATAATAAATGTTTAACATTCCTCTTTAAATATTTATAATTAATGTAGCTCCAACATAGCTGAAAATATGCAATTGTTAATTACTAATAGGTGCTTCATCAGCTCAAGAGTCTTTTCTAAAGACCAATTTTAAGATATAAATAGGCAGATAGATTTCTTTTCAGGGTAGCCTGTGTATTGTCCTGTTCTTTCTGTACACAAATACAGACAAAAGGGGAATAATCAAAGCTATCTTACTGTGTTGCAAAGAGGAAGCAAAGAGATTTTACCTACGCTATTTTTCCTCGACCATGCTGTACCACAATAAACAACCATTACTGAGTGAAGCTGAGTGAATGGGCTGTAAATAGTCCCTTTAGTTACACCCACAGAAAAAGCTTTGCTGGAAAAGGAATGGAAATCAAAGGAGGCAAAAGAAAAAAATGCACCCTTAGCTGAAAGTATAAAATATTTGAATCAGAAATGTGTAAAAACTAAGCTTTCTAAGTTTTTTTGCTTGATTTTTCTTTCAAGTTCTCAGTCAAAAAAGTCTACATATTTTGAGGATCAAAACTAGAAAGAGCCTATTTTCAAAAGCATTGTGAATTAATTTAGTACAATGACATCAGTGTAGAACTCTGGACATTCACACTTTACACCCAGTGTTCCTGCAGATAAATATGAAAACATTCTTATAGCCTATCTTACCACTGTTCCTCAGTAATGCTGAAGAGTTAGACAGCAAAGCCAAGATCAAAAAAGGTAAACCAGGCACACTTTTTTTTTTTAACATACACTTGTTTAAATTTCCTATGCAGGGTAGGCTCCCAAGAACAAAATTAAATACTTCATTGTTTTCAAAAGGCTATAAAACAGTAAAAATTAGATTAATTTAAAAAATACCACAAGTAGCAACATTTTTTTTTCTCCTTACTCTTGTCAGAGTAGTGCAAAAAGGGAACAAATTGATATTTGAAGAGAATGTCTGACTACTGAAGGGAAGGATGTTTACACAGGCAAAAAAAGGAAAAACCCCGCAGACTTCAAATAGAAAGTATAACTAAGAGGCATCCATCTAAAGAAATTTAAAAGCAACATACCAAAATTTCAAGGGCCAGAGTAGGATTTTGAAGTAAGAAAATATTCATATTTATGGTAAGCACTAAAAAGGAATCATTAAAAATTAAAGAGGAAAAAAGAAGCATCTTCTTTTACCAGAAATATATTTCAATTTTATGAACATGTAACACATAATCGGTTTCAAAAGAAATAACACTTAAAATAAATGCCTGAAGGAACAAGGTTCAGCAACTTAACAGGTTTTTCAAAGAACAGTGCATCCTGAGACCACAAGGCTTCTCCACTAACAAGGACAAGTACTTAGCATACATTGGTCTCCTAGAAATTTGATGTCAACATAGAGGCAAATCGCTGCCTCAAAGCAGAATTTACCGTCTCTTTACAGTGGTGCAAGTCTGGAGAAGATGACAGTTTACAGTAAATGCACTTTTCCCATCATCTGTATGTACAGGAGGTAGAAGCTCTTGCAGCCTGTGTTCTCGCACACTCCCTGGTGACTTAAGTTAGCAAAGGGCAAGTAGAGAAGGAGAAGGAAGAATCAAAAGATGAGGACAGTGAGGCTGAGGAGGTTGTGAGCACAAGATCTGTGTTCATGTTTGGGGAAGAGGGTTTTGAAGAAGCAACAAGAGGCATGCCTTCAGGAGGCTCTTATGAACTGTAACAGATAAAATGCTTCCTCTCCCTCATTATAAGAAAATACATTAAAATATAGCTTTAAAACTCGTTTGGGCATCCATACTGTCTGCAGTTGAATCTGTATTGTCAATTACAATGAATAAAACTCAGAAAACTAATAAAGACTGATAAAAGATAAGGAGCAGCAACACTGAAAA
Source organism: Piaya cayana (assembly GCA_013389865.1). NCBI lineage: Eukaryota > Metazoa > Chordata > Aves > Cuculiformes > Coccyzidae > Piaya > Piaya cayana. The sequence continues at coordinate 2,542 of WAAB01000296.1, forward strand.
TGAAAATCCATGAGAGATCACTCCTGCAGGAACACCAATTGATTTCTCTAACAGTGATAACTGCTAATGGAATAGAGAGAGCAATGTGTTGAGAAAACAGGACTTAAGGCACTGACATAAATATCAAATATAAGATAAGCCACTATTAAATATTCTAAAAATACTATGATAGTTATTTCCATCTTATATATTTATAGTTTAAAATTTACTTTGATTGTAGCATTTTTTCTTCCTACAGATGTTATGGACAAAATAGCTAGTATCACCATGCAATAGGTGACTTTCCACATTTCAAAACTCAAAGACGTTTACTCATAAATATTGATTTCTTTCTGCCAACAGAACTTTTTCCTTGATCTTTTCATAAAAACAATAATCTAATGAGTTGTTTTAAGGCTTTTCTTAGAAACAACAGGAAAATGCATGCTTCCCTTGGCTTTCCTTTCCAGTTTCAAGACTTTATTTTGTTTGACACAGGAATTGTTCCAAAGAAGCTTTCTACGATGCAAACATGAAACCACTCTTTACATACATTAAAAACATTAATGTTTTTGCAGTTGCTTAAGGGTTACATAATTAGGGTTTGGGATTTTTTTTAAATAAAAGCTGCATTTAAAAGTATTATGACTACTTTGGTGCTGTGTTGCATACCTACATATATTTATAGTAAAGTCTAGTGAAATCCTCCTTCACTTTATAAATGAATAAAAAGATATATTAAGTATATAGGTGCATTTTTAGCTTCATAAATAAACCACCAGTGCTGAACAAAATAATCTAAATGTCTAAAGAATCTGTCATGTTGTGTGTGCCCATTATTTAATTAGAAGGTGTTCAACTATGTTAACATTTCAGTGGGTAGCAGGATGAAAAGCTTAAAATACACAAGGGATGTGGAAGAAAAAGGAGTGTGATGAACATATTAAGTATGGCGAATTTTGTAGACTTGATATGATTCAGTTCTGTTCCATATTAGTATAAATTAGGTTTAATTCAACTTGGAGAATTCAGACAATGTGGATGCTTACATGAATAATAATAATTTTAAAATATGTCATCTGGTGCCCCTCCTCCCCAGTATTTTTTTTTTATTTCAAGATAATCAGACAGTGTTTTCAGTTCAAAGAAGTTAGTTGGAGTCCTGTGCTGTTTCTGACATGTTTTCCATCCTAAGCACTAATGCAATGCATTTTCATTGGGTTTGGTACCTCAAGGCTTTGGAATGATGCTGCAATATATGTTTAAAGTTCCTTGTCCCTTAACTGCTTCATGTAAACTGAGATTCCATTTCCTTTTTAAGAACACAGTAAAAGGATTTTTAAATTTCAGTTATTAAAAAGAATGTTTAGTTTAATCTTTAAAAGTACATAGCTTGAAGTGCCTCAAAGGAGGGAAGAATGAAAGTTTCTTTTCTTTTTACCTTCTCTTAAAAAACTATTAAACAGATTTTTCTGCACCTTTTATAACCCCTACTTATTGTTATTCTCACAGCCAAACAATAAATAACAAAACACTAATAGGTTCTAATAGAAAAATACACGAGATCACTCTAACGTTAACATAACTTGCCAAAATATGTTACAATTCAGAACAATTTATTTTCACATCTTATTCATGCCATTAGCAACACTAATGTGCAGCAAGGATTCATATAATATTTTTTAAGTATATTAAATCCCAAGAATGAAACTCTTCCTTGTGCTTCATTTGCAATGTAAGGGAAAAACAAAATCAAAACATAAAATGTGACTTACTTCTAGTATGATCAACACGTAGACTCCTACTAAAATGATGGATGCAATTGTTACTTGTGCCTCTATATTTGCATGAAGATATTGATGCCTCATGGAGAGAGGAACACTTCCAGGCTCCTGCAGGAAAGCTTGAATGTTTATGAAGATGGTGCCCCTGGTGAAAGATAGAAAAGTTTCCTTATTTATGAAATACTATTAATATTATTTATGCATTAATTTTATATTTACACCTATAAATATAGTTGTGTGTTATGTGTTTACAATTGCAAGCAACTATTCAAACATTTTCACTCCATCCCTTTAAAACCATTGTTTAGAAAGTAACTCAAGTACCAACCAGCCCTGTAAATCCATTTTAAAAGCAACAAAAAGTCATTCTTTCCTGCCTCTCTGAAACAGGCAGTGATAGGTTGTTTTAAAAACATCATCTATTGCTTCATAGTCAAGTCTAAGTAAACTACTACTTCAACAGATCATTTCTCAGCCTTTAGCCAACCTGTTTAGTATCTGAAAGGTTCTAGTTGTGATGACTTGATGATTTCTTCTTGAACTTAAGGGTAGGGACCAGTTGTACACTACCTGCAAGAAAGTCACATTTGGTAATATTAATAAAAGACAATGAATGTGATATGTCTTTGATATACGGTTTTACTCTTCTTTGTTCTCTCTCCTGTCCATTTAGGAGAATTCTTTGTGGAAAGGTCATAATACACCAGCCTAAATTAATTCCACCTGATTAGGTATGTTACAAACACTCAGGCTAGAGTAAACTGATCCTCCCCCCCTCAAATCAATGATGTGAAGATCACCTCTAGGAGGTGTTTCAGAGAGGGGATGCCAAATCTCACCTTACACTGACTATAAAGAGCATCTAGACTCAGAAACAATAATATGGTTCACTCTCCATTACTTCCTTGGAAGAAAACTACTACTTGTGAGATACAGGCAGTGAAAGGCCCAAGAGAAATGCCACAACCCTAGACATTATGAAGAGGACATGGTAGAATTCCAGTAAACAAAATTCCTGTTTGCTGCTCTTCTAGCAAAAGGAAACAAAAAATCTTTGAAAATCAAACATTTTCTGAAACTTTGCTCATTAGTATGCACTGATATTCATGCAAGCTTAGCTACATATATTCTTTAAATGTAGATACAGATATATGCTCTTCTTTTAAAGAAAAGGAACTTTTAAAAAGCTCAGGTTTGGTTAATTGTAGCCTAAATACTGAACCTGCCCTACATGCTACTTAAGTGCAGAAAGAAAAAAAGCTTTATCAGCCATCTTGGAACATCTGGCACAGAGAAATACCTGAGGAACATGCAGACGGGGAAGATTGTTTTGGCTATCTACTCCTTTGGTCACATCAGGACCCCTGATGGCATGCTAGCAGGAGCTAGACTGGTGCAGACAACTGTGCTCTGTCTACCCCACAGCAACGTGAAGGCTCTTTGGAGATCACTGCCAGCAGCACAGGTTACAGTAAACTCCATAGCATGGAGGGTGGTGTTAGAGAGAGTAATTACCATTACAGTATATTTTGCCATGCTGAAGCAGTGGAACTAACAATTTGCTGTGGATTATGAGATTGGATGTAGGCAGGAACACTGCTGGCATTGTTCAGCTGTGCTATCACTAGTAGAGTGTCTGTATACAGAATGAGGCAGTTGTTTGCATGTCAACATCGTTTATTAAGCAATGAAACTTGGTGTCATCTTTCAATGATATACAATGATAGGGTGTAAAACATCCTTCTTCACAGATTTCTCTGGGAGAGAGTAGCAGGAACTTGTAGCAAACAACATCAAAAATGAGGAAGCCTTTAGAGAAATAAAGCAAATAAATGTGACACAAGTTTGAGAAAATAATTTGCAACAAGACATGAAAATATATTTCAGTGAGTGCAAAAAAGCACTTTACACTTGTTTCTTCCTTCTAAGATAGCTTCTGAAACATTGCCAGCTTTAAACACAAGGACTTCCATGTTTAGTATCAGTCAAGAGGTATATGTTTTACAGAATTTTAGTGTAGGAAGTTAAAGAAAGTCATACAAAGACAAAAGAAAATGCAACTCTACTCTTACTAGTTTTCTAAAGCTGAAGTTGACACACTTCACAGCAGGGAAAAGCATGACTGCTTAAACCACAGAATGGTGATGGAAATGCAAGTGATAACACACATCTCAGAAAAAGTGCAAGAAAATTTGAAGACCATTACCTGCTGCTGCTGTCTCCTCCTTGATACAGGTTCTTCAGTTTGGTTGATTTGCACTACAATGTATTCCCCTACTTGCTGTTCAACTACATCTGATACAAATGGCCCTCCTATGTCTAACTTTAACAGAGCAGAATCATGAAAATCGGTCAGGTTCATAGCTGTTAATGAAGATGTTAAGGTATAAATTTCCAGTAAAAATACATCTAGATTGCACAAAATCCAGGGGGAAAAAATAATAGGTTATCCAATTTATATTGAAAAACACTTCTTCATCAAAATGCTTAAGAAACCATGAAAAGAACAAAATAGATATTTCCTAAGGAAGCAGGAATTATAGAGTCAGATGAATATACCTGTCCTTCTCAAGCAACTTTTGAGATCACTAACAATTTCAGCAGCCACTGTAGCTGTACCAAAGCTCCAAAAGAGCATGTGGATATAGAGAGATAGAGAAGTAAGTCTCTTTAAGTTCTTGTACTAGATGAAAGGCTGCATCATTAGATCAGCAATTTAAACATCACAGAAATCATACTGGGGAAAATACTGTGCAATATCCAGCAATGGGGAAAAATAAATCAGAATCACTATCCAATTCATGCCAGAAAATTTGCTATTTGGTCAAAATTTTACTCACAAATTTTGAAACATCTGAAAGAGATATTTTCAAGCTTCTCTTGCTTGAAGAATTCATTGTCTGTTTCACCTCCAGCCCCCTCTTCTACTTTTTCTTTCTTCCTCTTTTGGATATCATAGAATCATAGAATGGTTTGAGTTGGAAGGGACCTTAAGGATCATCTGTTCCCAACCCCTTACCATGTGCAGGGACACGTTCCAGTAGATCCAGCTGCCCAGTACATCTAGCATGATCGACCATCAAACTACATTCCTAATCTAAGATAATAATCAAGTCTGTCAACCATGATCCACAAACCCATTGGAAGTTTGGCTCTATTAGTCCCAATACATTAAGGACTATTTAAACTTAGTATTGTGAGAAGTCCACTTCTGGCATGGTTGAGAAACAAGTGTCCCCACGAGGAAGGTGGAAAGCCTAAGCTTTTAAATGCTTCATAGTTCTTTTCCTTTATTACTGTAACTGATGGACATCATAGTTGTTTTACTACTCCCCGTGACCAGACAGAAAGCTAAGTCATCACCACCAAAAAACAATACCCTAAGAAGTTCCAGAAGAGACTTGATTTTACAGCATATATGTTGTGTTGAAATCATGTAACTTAATCACAAGTTCAAGTATCATAATGGTCTTTACACCTGACATTTAGTTGAGTATACTACAAAGAGTAAATCTGTTGCAACAAAAAAATATATAGAAGACCATAAACCTACCAGAAGGAGTTCCCCAGAAAGATGTTTCATTGTCAACGACACTCAAAGATTTTAACAAGAGAAGAAAAAACACAGTAGAGTTAGAGGGCCCAAATGTAGTGCTGTGCCCTGTTTCCCAGTGAGCCCCAGTAAGGCCATTCATGGCAGAAGAGGCTCTAAGGAATAAAACTTTGTTGGATTATGCAGGGGTCATTCATATTAAAAAGAGTTGTTGCTTCCATCCATATTCACAGCAGGAGAACTGGATCTAGTAAAGAGACCACTCACACTAACCCAAGAAAAGATCCTAGCAGATTAGTGGCAGGTGAGTAGTCAACACATTGCAAAGTCATATAAATGTCACCTTGTTTATCACAGTGAGCACAGCAATCACCATCAGTGTCACCTATATGCTGTTCATTAAGAACCAGCCTCTGAAGCATCTATTTGCAGGAAAAAAATCACACAGGAAAGGATAGAGAAAAAAACTCAGATGCAACAAGACAGGAGACAAGTTCCAGTCAGGAGAATTTACAAACACAGCCCTTAGCAAGGGTAAATGCAGGTTACAACAGTTCTCTTCCAGTGCTGAAGGTTTTAAGTGTGATTTGCCATCACAGTTTTTCTATGTCCTAATTAATACATAATACTATTCTCAACAGGAACTATAGCTGTACCTTTAACTAGAGAGATTAATTATACCTTCTAAATGACCTGCTGACCTGAAGTCATTAACCCAATGATTTGGGACACCTCTTGACAGTCAGCCTTTTGTTAGGAGTGTAGCAAGTAATTTATGACTCAAAAAGCTTCAGGTGCATATAATTATGCAGCTTCCTTTTAAGCAATACTTTTAAAATAAATCCTGTAATTACCTGGATGACACATTCAGGAGCTATTATAAAGAATGCTTAAAGTTAAAGGGGAAAAAATGAAACCTTATTTTCAAGAAGAGTGGTTCCTTCTTTCTTTTCCTATAAAGATTAGGAGCTTAACATGTTTTTTTCCATTCCTTTCTTTGCATTTATAAAATCATCAGAAATAGCCCTAGCAAAATAGGTTCTTTTTTTGATTGCAGGTGGAACTGAAGATCATTCACCAATCTGCATTGAGGCTCTGAAATCCCATCAGAGTTGTCTTTCTCCAAACAATATTTAGAGACTCTGTCATAATTCCATTGTTAGACTGCAGCAGATCACAGCCTTTATGAAAGGTGGAATCCAATTAAACCATGAGAGAACTTCAGCCACACTCATATGAATAAAAATGTGATTTAGTTTCATTTGGTTTTTTTATCAAGTAGCTCTTCAGAATATTTTTGTTCTGCCTTATCTTGGTTTTATATTTCCCTTAAATTACCAGAATGTGATTTCCTTTATATTTTTTATCATTCAGGTGTGACAAACTTTTGGGAAAACTATCTATTTCAACTTCTATTATCACCTTTTATTCTGCATCTTAACCATGCTGGGACTTCTTGTCTTTTCTGGACTTTTTTCTTAACATGGCCTGTAGTTTGTGTCTTTAAAGGGAAAAATCTCCCTGACAAGATTTACAGCCAGAGCTGTTATTTTTTATTTCACTTCAGCTAAGCTGCCTCATTTTTATACAGTTCTATTCCTGAAATTATATTACCGTTGTGAATTATCCTGTCAAGGGATTTGGGTTTGTGTGTGCTTTGTGCACCATTACACACTGGCTGTCTGTATTTACATCTGGCACTAGATCGGGTCCGCTGCTCAGAGCTAAACAAAGAGCTGTTTTTTTCTCATCTTGGTTTTCTGACTAGCTGCTCCTAGAAGGTATTGAAGGGTGTGCAAGAGTCACCCGGTGTCACTTCACTTTTTTTGTAGCTTGTGTAGACAACACGGTGGAATGGGATGCAGCAGCTAAATGTTTAAATTAGTAGTTATTCACCACAGTTTAAACTTCTATACTGTGGGCATCTGCATCAAAGCTGGTGACACCCTGAAAACCAGTGAATAGACCATGTGTTTTTAAGATGCAATTCATTGCTTCATTTTAGACCACCACACAAAGATGAGAGAAATCCCTCATGAGAAGCATCAGCTCTCTATTAAGAGTGCCTAGGATGTGTAGCTGAGTCACTCGCTAAATACTAAATCCCTGTTCTACCCTCCATCATGCCACTAATTCAGTATCTTACAGAGCCAGCTGAAAACCCACAATTGAGAGACATCCTCTGTTATATTTGCATGCAGATGGATGACCTTATGCTTTCTTTAACATCTATTTTACTACCTGACCTGCCTACTGTAAAACATACCTTAAGAATACTACATCTCTTGATTATTTTCCACCATGTTTCTGAAGTGTTTATTTATTATTTATCCTAATTTACGACCAGGTCACTCATGCTAGTTTCTCTAGGATATTACCATTTGAAAGAAGGCATTTCACCTGGGTTTTAGCAGCTATTTTTACATGTTGTCGTTAACTGGGGTTACTTCTGCATCACTCTCTGTTGTTTTCTCTTTTGATGTCAGCAGGTCAAGGGATGTGATTCTGCCCCTCTGTTCCTCTCTTGTGAGACCTTATCTGGAGTACTGTGTCCAGCTCTTGAATCCTCAACCTAAGAAGGGTATGGAACTGTTGGAACGGGTCCAGAGGAGGGCTACAAAAATGATCAGAGGGCTGGAGCACCTCCCATACAAGGANCAGGCAGCCTGGTCAAGTGGGAAGTGTTCCCACCCATGGCAGGTGAGTTGGAACTAGACAATCTTTAAGGTCCCTTCCAACACAAACTACTGTATGATTCTATGATGTCTTACCCCTGCTTGTAGCTTATGTGGTTGTTTTCACACCATCCTTTCACAATATAACAAGTTGAACCACATACTTTTCTACACCTGTTAGTTTACCCAACTGAAAACTTTTTTTTTCCTTTTGGAGGGTCAACAATCCTATTCCATTTTTGTCTATATTGGATTCATTCTTTCTCTCTGTGCTCCATCAGTTCAAGAAGCTTTGTGAGTCCTTAATAAATTCTCTTATCTATAGCATTTTCTTAATGATTGCTTGGGATTCTTCTTTGCCTGCCTCTGCAGATGGCACTGGTCTTCATCCATTCACTTAACAGCTTGAATATTGCCTGTGGGCCAAATTGCTTAGTATGTTTCCAACAGCATCAACAAATATAAACAATTTTTAAACGTGTTTGGTAAGGAAAAATGAGAGGAGTATCTGACAGTAAAGATCTAGAGTTACAAAATAGATCAAAGGGGAAAAAACTAAAGGAGTGAGAGAGGCTGTTTCATTCTTTAAGTTAATTTACACTCTGTAGGAGAAAAATCCTTTTTTAGGACTGCCAAGGAAGCTCAAGCCTTCTAAAATCTGACTAAATTCTTTGCCTCACAGAATTTCTTTCTATATATACCTCTGTTAAAGGGAGTGAGAAGGGTGATTTTCAGCATCACTAATGGTCATGGCATGATTGTAAGATTTCCTAGTGAATTTTTCTTTATCCATATTAGCACCATTGCACAAATCCTTCAAACTCTTGCGACTTCAGCAAGGAATTTCATATCCATCTTATGTCTGCTTGGTCTACAGCCTCCGCATCAAATTCTGAATGTGGAATCATTCTAAGTAGTTCCCCTGAATCCACATGAAATGAGAAATCTAGCATGTGATATCAATTCCAATGTATTATTGCAACTGAGATACATCTACTTTCTGAATTTGAGATCTTAATCCTGGACTACATGTGATGAAATCTCTCAGAGCTACTGAGGAGGGAGATGAGTCAGTGAAAATGGTCACTAGCAAGTCAATTTGATATCTCTGGTTCTGTCTGATTTGGACTGAATGGAGACCTGTTCAGCCAGTACTTGAGATGGTGTATTTTTTTGTTTCACAAAGAAAAAGCAAGTGTGTAAAGAACCCTTCACATTGGGTGCAGTGCAAATATATTTCTTGCAAAATATCATACCTTGCTTCAAAAATTTTACTGAGCAAACAATCAGATCAGGACAGAAAGGCTTTAAAATATATTTATAAAAATGCAAGATCCTTGGCCAGACTCAGAAGGATTCACAGTCCAATCTGCAGTTATTATCACATTTCAAGTCCAAGAAAAGGAAGTTCTGACAATTAGTCTGAAAAAAGAAAATTGAATTGCTTTACCTAGACCGATCTAACTTTCAACAGGTGTTGGCACAAGTACAGGGGCTGAGAGAGAAGCAAACAGGTTTGTTACTGAAACACTTATTAGGGATGGAATAAAGATGGAAATTCACAGCTCAACAAGGTAGGTGTGAGACCCATTGCACAGAAATGAGGTGGAAGATTTACTTTGTCTTGTAAAAAAGAAAATATTTCTAGTATTGAGAAGTGTATCGGAGAGGAGAGGGCACTGTATCAGGCAGACAGACACTTCTTTAAATGATAGTGAAATAGTGTAGTTTGATTGCACATTTACCTAATAGCATCCATAAATTCCCATCACTTTAATTTCATAAAGCCTACTTCTGTTCAAAAAGTTAGTGCACAGTTCTGTTCCACCTATCTGTTCTTCACTGCTGGGGGAAGATTTATGATTTTGCTTAGATGAGGGCAGACGTAATTAAAAATTAAGGAAAACATGAAGTGTATTTAGTATTTCAGAACATTCTCCAGGTCTGAAAACCAGCATAAGTTATGGAGAAGAATAAGAATATTTCTCACGCACTCTTTGGTCAACCAGTTGATGGAGAGAAGTTATCTGAAGGTCTGAATGGCCAAATAGTTACAGAAAATAAAAACATTCATGTCTTAGATTAGGTGCACATAACTAAACTAAGAAATGCTAGAATTTATTCAGACTCTATACCTCTTCATCTATTTTTATCACCCGCTTTCCAAAGGCACATCATCTAATTATGGATGCTTCCCACTTAACATACAGCCTTTGAGCAAAAGATCTGACAATGCTTCACACATTTACATCAATAGGGTATCAAATCTTTCTTCCTGCAGAGAAGTGTCCTCTAGCCAGGTGTTGGTATAAACTACTTACTTCTTTCTGGTGTGACAGAGCTGACTGTTGGAATACATAAGCAAATCCTAAATGTTGTTAATAAGGAAAAATGTTACCACTATGTCTAAAAACTGTACTAAATCTGCTTAATTTGTTTATTTGCCAGTAAGGAAATCAGTATTCTTTAAACATAAATAAATAAAAATAAAAACTTATAGACTCAAAAAGCTTCTATTAATTCACAGGAGGCAAGAGGTTGTTTTCAGAAATTGCAGCCAACACACCTCAGTGCTACCTGCTAAGTTTGTATCCATGGGGATGAGCAAAGCAAAGAGAGATATAAGTGGGCTAATAAAGAATAAAATGGGAAGAACAGCTAGTGTAAAGCCAAGTGGGATATAAAAGTATTGAAGCATAAACAATCAGGAACTAGAGCAAATGGAAACATACTAAAGAGATGTCATATGAAAAGCAGGTGACCCCCATGTCAGCAGATGCAGGTCTCATCCCACATCTAGACAGAACGTCCGGCTCCTGAACAAGCCCACCTGTTCAAATGGACATGACAAATGAAACACAAATTTCTAAGTGACTCCAGGGTGACAAAGGATATTATGTCAAAAGGGGAATACTTGATTTGATTTTTAAAAATATTTCAAAGTTTGTTTTGATTTTTCTGGTGTGTGCAGGCACATTGGCACATGGGCACAAACCTGTAAAACACACATCAATGTTGATGAACATTTCTGGAAAGAAATAGAAATGAGAGGAAGGTATTTTTTATAAAAGTATCTCATGGTTAGTACCTGTTCAATGCTCCTTAACAGCTTTTGCAGCACAAGCAAGAGGTAAATTGTTCATTTGCATAATTGGCATCATATGGGCTGACACTTATTTTCCCCCTAGAGCAGTCTCATATAATAACCTCCAAGCGGGTTATAACAAGAACTACTGCAGCACACCCACCAGCCTACTATGAAATTTTTCTAGAAGTACAGAGAGTAGCACCTAACGTCCACTGGGAATACCACAGTTAGTCAGGCAGCATTAATCACATATTCAACACTGCTGAGTGCCTATGGGTAACATTATCCAAGCCTAGCCAAAAAGGTGAATACTGTCCTCACTGTACAACAAAGGGGAGGACAACCACATGAGCAACAACAGTGAAAGGACATTCAGAATTTCTTGTGCCTTTTCCAAACCTCATTTAGAAATGCAATCTTTCTCCTTGACTCTTCTGCTTGCATTACCACATTGAACTGAAGAAGCAGCATGACTTTGCTGGATTGCTTTCCTCACACATAATTTTCCACAGCTCAATGACCTCCAGTAGGAATGCAGGGACAGAACACACATTGGACAAACTAAGAATTTTCAGCTCCACATTTCTCAAATAAGAAAGGAGAATGCCACAATCTGACCATCTGACAGCTGTTTAGCTCAAAACATTATGACGTGATAAGCAAAATTTTAAATATAGGAACACTTTTTTGTACTCAAATCCCAGTCCCACCAGCCCTTCCCTGAAACAAGCAAAATGAATAATTGGTTGAAGAATCAACATGTATAATGCAGTAGCTATGTTTCCAAACCAAAACCTATGGAAAGAGAGCAAATCTTCAAGTTATGCTATGACAGTTACCTAAAACTGGAACTCAGAGACTTGTTTTGGCAGGAGATTTCAAAAATTAAATCCCACCACACCTTTTCCAAACAAGATAACTCCTAGGAGCTTGTGAAATATATCTATAGATCAATTACCTTCAAACACTAGTGAAACAAGAGCCAAGCAAATTGCAGACCAGACTGATTAAACTAGAAAATTAGTCAGAACAAGAAATGTAATTTATTTGCAAAAGTTTTTGGTTTTTTACTAACTGAATGCTCAATCATCAAAGACTTTTCATATTCAGGTCTGCATTTGCCATTTTTATTTTTGTTTATTCGTTGCTTGTTCTAAATATTTCTTGGCTTGTAGCCTTAAATTCACTATTGAGTGAATTTGCATGCAAAATTTTTGAAGGAACCTATGTCTCCACTGTAAAATGCCTATGGATCCACAAATCCATACATAGAGCTAGGCTAAGCTGTTCCAGAAACACATCCACGAACCACCTCATCTCCTGCTTTTGAAGGAGTTCAACTGAGTACCATCATAGTCCAAGTATACACTACAAACACGCTACAGAGAACAGTATACAACTGGCCTGGGGTGCAGTTGTTGCTGTCAGATGCATATCCTAACCACGATCCCAGCTATTTGCTTGGCCTTGATCGCACTAGTTCTTCAAACTGCTTTCATGTTTTTAGCTTCATGCAGATACTGAACACAAGGACTGTTTGGACACCATAAGGCATCATGGACAGGTGCCACTTGGTATGACTTGGACCGGGAGCACAAATGTGGCCTGTCTCAAAGGACACATCTACATGCAGCCCAGACTCTGAGGACAGCCAGACCTCTCAGGAGATAAGAGAAAACACCAGCCCATTAAATCAGTTTATCAATGAATCTCCAGTTCCAGGTTTCTTTTCAATGAAAGGATACAGAAGCTTTCCAGCGGTGATACAGCCAACATCTGCCAGGACACACCTTGATCTGGATAAATGCTAAATAAAATCTAGGGCAAAGATAAAAACCAAACATGCATTAATAATGCAACAATTGAAAAATAACTGCTAAGGCTATCTCAAATACTTAAATAAGAGTCTTTCAAACTGCACATCAAATAGTAAGATTGCTTTCAGTGTGTTCAGGTCTGCTTCCGCCACAGCTGAAAAGTAGCCTTGGGATACTTAACAGGGATGAGTAATATTCCTTCCATAAACTTACTGCCAAAGTCACATATTCAATGTATTTTACCCAAGTGCCTCTTAGGACAAAGTTGCAATCTTAACAATCTCTCTGAAAAGCAATATCTAGCTCTGAGGAAATAGTGTTGCCTGTTTTTCCTCTGATACAGTAGCCCTGCTAGCCAAAAAAAAGAGTTCCTTGGAGCTGCTGAAAAGATAAACTTGAATTTTTTGAAAAGTTTCTCAAATCTTGCAGCCTAATATTTTGCCAGTTTTGAAGATTTTTATTGGTGCAGGCAGCACTTGGGCAGCCCTGACAAGGAACTGCCTACCTCCCGGTGGCCTTCTACCTTTCACACCATGGAGTGCTGTGATTACAGGTGCATCCCCCCCCAGCAGTATGGCTTTTCCTATGAACATTCAGTCACAATGTAAAGTCTTATCCAGAATTCAACAAGCAACCATAAAGGACATACAAATTTGAGTTTAAGCTGCCTTCTCCAACTCAACTGCCTACCCTATCACCCTTAAGACATAAATTTATTATCTAAGACCAAACATCACACCTCCACACCTCATTTTGAACTAATTCTAAGGAGTTGGGGGGGGTGGGGGTGGGCAGGGAGATGAAGAATTGTAAATTCAATACTTACAGAGCAGACAACTACAAAGATAAAAAGGCCTGAAACTTTTAGGAATTTCAGACAGCATCTGAAATGTAAGAAATATGCATTTACTATATGCCTAGCTTAAAAGAAACAATTTCTGTTCTCTTAACAGCTCAGACATTTCAGAAGCACTGTGTAAGAACTTATGGGTGATAATAGACCACATCAGAGTAGAGACACCACTGTGCAGGGTCAGCAGGGGCTTGGGAAGCCTCAGTGACCACTGCCCCAGCTCTGCTGATAGCTGGGTTTCATTGGACTAGAAGGAGGTTTTACACCTCAGGGTGCATCATGAGCTGGTGCTGGGACCTGGAGCCGCTTGGCTACTGCTTCCAGCCCCTGGACAGACCCAGAGCCCCATTAGCTCATCATGGTCTCTCCCTGGGAGACAAAGGAGCATTGGTACCATAGGGAGGTGGCATGGCTAAGGAGAAAGCACAGCTTGTTGCATAGAGATGTGGTGCCATGAATGACCTCTTTAAAACTGGACTTCTAGTATACAATCCAAACGGTGTTGGGAAAAGACAGTTTGAAGACAAGAACAAGATTTAAGAATCCTCCCATTTTAACAATGTCATTTTAACCCAAATATACTTCACACTTTAGATAAACCAACTAGGAAAACTAGATTTATCCTTTTTTTTTTTTCATAGCACATCTGCTCCCTTTGAAGAAATGCCCAGTTCTGGATATTTGATGCCTTTAAACTTTCTGCAGTGTTAGAGCTTACTGATGAGTGGGTTAAGCAACAATAACTGAATTCAAATACGAATGTTGAAAATCAATGCTCTCAAATAAGAAATCTTACGATTTAGCATTTTTAAATTGCCAATTTTTTTCTTACTATAAAATGCAATCCTTAACCACTTGTTTTCTTGCTGCCCAACCGTATGTTACAAAGATAACTTAATTTAGAGAACATTTTGGTGATTTGCCCTTATTACAGCTTTTCATTACTTAAAGTCACTGATGTTCTCATCTCATTTTTTCAAAAGTAAACATTAAAACATTGCTTTTCTGACAGAATGATGAATGTAAGGTTTGATTTAAGCCTGATGACAAGCAAAAAGGAAAACATTTCAAGTTACTAGGGTAATTAGTTGAGAAAGGAATAGTGCAATAAATAGCTGCATTGAGAGATGCTATAGAACGAAATATTAAATAAAAGGAGTTTGAAAAGAAACAAAAATAACTTTTAATCACAGTGGAAATAGGTCCCTAAATCAAGTTAATTGACTGTAAGCTACATGAGCAACTGGAGACTCGTTTTTGCAGGGCACTGTTTTCTAAAGTTAGTTCCATTCATCTTTAGAATTCTCCAAGCAGGCAGGAAAAAAAAAAAAGTAGCTAATAGAAATATGTTGCCACAGACAAACTGCTACAAAGGGGCTATAATAACCAATGTAATATAAACAGTAACAACCTGATACAAAATTTGCACAGTATAGAAATCTAGAGAAGGGACAGAAAGAGAAGACAGTTAGGCAGCTTCTTCCAGAAATGCCAGTTAGCTTCGCTCTACCGAAAAACAACATGGCAGAGGGGGGGAACAGGATAATAAAGACTTAAAAAGAGAGGAATGACAACAAAAGACATTATACCAGCACTTCCCAACTGATAACTTCTTTTTGGTATTTTGTGATTTATGGAAAATACATAGTGCCAGCTTAGACATGCACCCTCTGAACAGTTTGTCTATTCTCCCCATCTCTATATCACAGTTCCATTCCAGTGTTTTTGAGAATTTATTATGTTATGAATTACTAAAGCCCAGTCCAGATTGGTTAAGTTTTGATGTACTTGATATTTTCTGTTTACACAAATTATCACTTCAAATAATAATAATAATCATCATCATCATCCTTTTTGAAAATAGAAACAGCAATAACTTGATTTTAAGACATAGCAAAATCAAAAAAGCATTAATTAAGACTTTATAAATTCATAAACACTCGTCTGTAAATAACAGAAACTCATCTAAAGGAGCTGGCAAGCTATAATAAAAAAGCTTTTGGAAATGGTTATTTTATTAAATGTAGAATTCAGAAGGCTCTTTTCCTCCCATCTGTTTGTTTTCATGGCATTTTGTATTATGGAAGCAGCACTTTTAACAGCTTACAGTTGAGAAGTGATCAGCCTTTGACTCACCCGCAGTTTGCAATCTGTCTCTTCCTACAACGCTAATCTGGCACAGTGATGCAAGTATAAACCCTGTGCCAAATCCTGTGCTGATGCATGCCTCCGGCACAATCCTATTTGACTTCAGCTGGAAATGCATGAAGTATAAATCTATGAAAGATTTCACCCTCTGGTCTAAACTGAGTGATTTTTAGTCCGATCTATATGTGTTGCTGGGCAGTTTACCTGCATTTAATGTTTTAGTAGAGTTATGCTGATTTATGGCAGACAAGAAACTAACCCCACGTGTACAACCCACACCACAGCAATGAAAATATTTCACAGGGAGGTCTGCCAGAGAAGTGCTCTACTCCCCCCTATTATAAACCTACGCTATACTGGAAACAATTGATTCTATGGTCCAACTCGATGCCTTTGTTCTAATAGCAGAGAAAGCTAACACAAGTGGGAAGAAAGACACCTGCCAAACTTCTTCACATCTGCTCATATTTCACTAACTGCAGCCACCGAAATTCTCCGGCTCCACTTGTTCAGCAGCAGCGCAGGGGACCAGGCACTCCACACAATACCGTATGCACAATGAAAGGAAGAAAATGATTGTGAAGTGATGTGCTAAGACAATGCACAACTGGGAGAAACTGCATGAACATCTCATTGGAAAGGCTCCATGGATCAATGTGCAATACTGGGCTCCACGCAAATCTGCAGAGCAGAGGCCAAACCAAAGTAGCAAAAAGCATTGTAATTCTGGAAGGGGTAGAGAGAATTAGTATCAAAGATTAAAAGGATTTTAGTATCAAAGATTAAAGTGTTTACTAGTTAAATCCCAGGAAATAATATCCTGAGAAAAATTGAACTTAATCTCTTATCACACTCATATCTTTTAATATATTAACAGATTCACTTTCCTCCATGCCTACATCAGATAAAAGACTGCTCTGAGGTAAAGAGTGAAATATACTACTGTACTTAAAGGTACAAAAATTCTTGGTTATATATTGTATTATGTATATGTGAAGACTATAACTACAGAAGAATGTGTCAGCTACATATTCTACTTAAAGTGTTTCGTGAAGCAACAAAAAACTGGAGAATAAAATTGTGCAACCAGTCAAGGGGCTTTTAAAAAATGGTTTCAAAGAAATGTTAAAAGCAATATAGAAGGTATTTAGTTAGAAATTTAGAATAGATAATATGATTGATGTAAGAAGGACCTATTGGTCATTAGGTAGTGCCTGTAATCAGTTTCACCAGGCTTTATTTATAAACTATAAGTGGCAAGATTCAGCCTAAGTATGGAAGATTATTTCATTCATTTGCAGAAAATAGGTAAATTTTTACACATCTATAACTAAAAATCTATCATCGCTGAAATATTTTTTTTTAAAAAACTGAAAAATAAATAAATTAATATTTTAATTCAGACCTCATCTTTGATAAATTGAACTTGGCATGAAGGCTATCCAAGATTTCATATTTCTCAGAAGAAGCAGATCTGGACAAACTTGCAAATTCATTTCCCAGATGAAATCTTTGCTCAAATTCTGCAGAGCTGTTGTCCCATGAATCATCATCTGTGGTAAAATCTGGATTATGAAGAGCCATGCACTGCAACCTGTCACAGAGTTTCAGTAAACATAATAAGACAAAACCAGTGGTTTATTTCAAGACACAGTAGAGGCAACTGACCTTGTTTATCCTTATGTTTATTGTGAAAGTCTTTAATGGAAAAATTCATAGAAAAAGATTTACTCAGTACAGAACAAGCTACCATTGATGACATAGATAGGCAGACTGGTGAGCAAGAACAGACCCCAGGATGTTTAGGTGCATCTGGGAGAACCAGCTCTCTGATGCACCAGGATTTGTTGTGTAAAACTCTTATAAGAACCGTTTCTATAGCTCTCCTCTGTCTTCCAGCACTCCTAATGTAACACAGCATGAAGGAAATGAGGGCACACAACCTGCAGCCGCCTCTCCTTGGGGCTCTCCATTCACCCTCACCTCAGACCAGACATACTTCCCTTCCCCATTTACAGCTCCTTCTTTACACTCAGGGTCCTCCACAGTAATTTTCTGCTCACAACCTCTGCCATTCACTTTATTTCCCAGCAGGCTTGATGTCAGGATATAAGAAAGAACTATACACAATTAAATAAAAGAGAACTTAGGAAAAAAACATTTTGAGTAAAATGAAAGTAACTCACCCATTTTCCTCTGAGGAAACCTTCAGTAGTGGTGTCTTCTCTGTAAAGCCAGTGTTTTTTGACCTTGAGCCGAATAATTTGGAAAAATTGAAGTGATGTCTTTGGAGAGGGAAAAAAAATAAAGAACAGTAAGGCTTCAGTACCATGATTCACTGTAGTTCTACAGAACATTTTGCTATTAAGTGCGTCCAACTAGTTAAAAATTCCTTAAGAACAATGTTCAGCTAAATTAAGGTTTTCATTAAGTTTGAACTAGTCATGGTAGCTACTTCCTTATCATCACTGGGAACTCTGCTGCATAAAATAAGATAAATATATCTTGTCTTAAAAATGGCATTTAAAATAGTCAATTAAACTTCCTCTGAATGCCAGGAGAGGAATAAATACCTAACTCTCCCATACGTATAGACAACCAAATTTACAGAGGAACTGCACTGTTATGAGGCAAAATTCTTAAGATAATTATATATTCATATAAGTTCACATCAATATATTTAATGAAACATAATATAATAGGATAATTTCTGTCCTGTCAGTGTCAGTTGAGACACAGACTACCAGAAACCTACTAATCTCTACAATAACCTAAGGAATATCTGCAGCGCAATCCCTTCCAAAGAGTTTCTGTCAAGTCTTGGTCCTGGTGCTGCAGGTAATTAACAGAGAGCAACCTACTTCTTGACATATTGCAGCTTGATATTTTTAAGAACCCTTTTTCTAAATATAAATCCCAAATCTTAAGAAAAAGCTGAAGAGAATCAAGCACAATCATAGGGGTCTACCTTTGGCACAGACTTCTGCAAGAGATTAAATAATTGCGCTATTTTAGAGTACTCTCCAAGACGTGGCTCTTGCAGAGCCATTTCCCATCAAAACTCCCATTATTCAGACGTGTTCAGATTCATTCCATTCCAAACTGCAGCCACACACTGCCAGAAAGTCCCAAAGAAATCTGCTGCACATATAGTCAATGTACAGAGTTCGTTGTTCCCTGATACACTTAGAGGAAACCTAAGCTGTCTTCTGCTATTGCTGGACTGTGAGCAGAAGGAAATTATAAAATCATAGACAACTAAATAAATACACAAAGGTAATTCAATCTTCTAAATATAAGGCCAGTTCAAAGAGAAGGATGTGTGTATCTAACCCCATAACAAAGTGCAACACAGTGAAATTTCTTGCAGTTTGTAGAGGTCTGTGTCAACTCAGACTTCTTAAAATTAAAACCTCTAGTTAATACTTCAGCTTATTTGTTTAGCAGCATTATCATTCAGAAGATACACTGGGTGTGGAGCAACTGGATATGGTTATTTCAGCCTTGAGTAGCCACAACACTGATTCGAATTCTTCTGCAAGCACCATATTTGCAGTCTCAACAGAACAGAATGAATGAGTTAGAGAGACTGAATTATCCCTTGCCCTCAGATCAAATGCTGGGCAGATTAAAATTCAGGTGCTACACTGCATTGACACTTGCTCTGTGAAGAGATGACTGTACACTCTGAAGTGCTTCCTTTTTCAAACAAGAGATTGTCATTCACACAAAAAGTTTAAGTGGAGAAACTGGCATTTTGAAGCAAATAATATTCTAATCTTATCATACCTTAGATGTAAAAGATTACCTAGAGTTTTTATAATTTGCAGTCCATAAGGATAGTAAAAATACTATTGGGTTTTGAAATGTGCACTCGCTGAGCAGCACTGATACGTGCCTGGTTAATCCTGACACCTCCCTACATTCAAAGTTTTCATCCAAAGCTGACAATTTTAATACAGATTCTGACGGTATGCCTTGAACTTATACTTTCAGAAATTTAACTCACACAAAGACCAATTAGATATTTCTGCAGTTAAACAAACTGTTCCACAAAAAGAATTCAAATAATATATACTATATTGCATACACTATTAATCTTTCCACATTTACTCTACTTCTTTTCCTCCTAAGACACTGAAAATCTGAGATTGGTGACCAGAAGACTTTCTACAAAAACTTCCATTTTCTTTTAATTTTTAGCATTTGATACCAACACTGCTTTGTATTATACATGCGTGTGTACCTATACTGATGGTACAACACCTCAGAAAACCTTCACCATGACTGTGAGCAAGTGACCAGCATGAAGAGTGAAGGGCAAAGCAACCACAGCAATGGAAACCAAAAATAGAGGATAAAGCTTCAGATAGAGGTGATTTAAAAGACGGAACCTGAGGTGAGGGATACAGAAGGCTAGTTAAAAGCATTACCTTGGCTTTCTTTTTGCAAATTTGTCATTCCCACTTGCTGGTAGAAGTCTTGCAACATTTAAATGGAACTGTAGAGCTTCACAGATTGTCAAGAATGGCCAACACAGTAAAAATAGAAAAGGTCTTCAGATGAAGTGAAAACAATTAGTACACAGCAGCATCAATTCTCAGAAAGTGAAAATACGTGGACAAGAATAAGAAGCAGGAAACAGACAGGCTTGACATAACAAATATAATTAGAGAAAACACAGAAAAGCCTCAGCTCCCCCGTGATATGATTACTCTAATTAGAGACTGAGAGGAATATAAACAATAAAGCTAATTAGGGCATAAAAGAATCTGGAAGGCTGAAAGCTCTAGAAAGAAAAGCTGAAAAGAAAAACATGAAAAAATAATATAAATTATAAAAATTAAAGTCATCCCATAATGGAGAGTCTAATGCAAACCCCTCTGTGCTCCTCATACTTCTGCAGAGACAGTATTGGTGTAATTTGGTCATTTACTTCACCAGAAGATAAGAGAAATCATTTGCAAGCAAAACCTAGGAAGGCCCAAAGACCCCCTGCTATTAGAGGAGCCATGTCTGCAGTGCTCAAACCCATCTTAGCATTATTCCTGATGCTCTTCAGCCTTGCGGGTGGCTGGCAACTATGACAATGTACATACACAAAGAAATCAGTGTGACTCATTTCAAAATATAGGATCAGCTTACACTTTGTATGTTTCTTCAGTATCAAAAGAACTAGAAACTTTGGTTACATCTGCATGCTAGAATGGAATGTAATCTTCCTCTACTGAGCAATTTAGCAACATATCCAAGGATCCAATCACCAGAGCAGCCCATTAACCCACGCTGGATGGACCCATTCATAGGATGAAAAGACTGCTCTGGATTTATACTGTGTGCACATGAGGAGCTAGTGAGTTGGATACCAATTGTGTCCACTCTTCTCACAGTCTAGATGCAAAAATCATTGGCATTTTATAAATCACTTATGAGAAGAGACATGAAATAATTGCATTTACAAATGTGTACATTTTACTTTCTCATTTGCCTTTCACTGAAAAGTGATGGGAGAAAATTAAACTCAAAAGCTATGAAAAAAAGCATTTGGCAAGGTCTTCTTCAAAGACTTACAAAGTACCTCTCATACAGAAAGATTCATGTTAAACTGACATCTGAAAAAGAGCATATCCTGTCTCTTGTATAACCACAGATGTAGCCACATTCATTCTCACATTTGCTACAGCTAGACATGTTGGGATTTTTTTTAATTAAGAAAAATCTTTCAAACAGAAGATTGTGTTCTTAGCCACTTGGCTACTGCTGTGATAGTCATATACACAGGTTTTGGCGCTCTCTGCAGGAGTATAGGTTTGTTCTGAGGAAGCGTATTCTCTGAGCTGGTTAATTGCAGTCAAAGTCATATTTTTCCTTTGCTAATCTCTCAAGCAATTACAATTTCTGACTATCTCCATAGTAACCCAGAAGAGGAACCAACTTCATAGGAGGGCTGTGCGCACCCCAGATGATATAGTAGGTTCTGCCAAGTCATGTCCACAAACAAAGCTCCAGTTGCTTGACAGCACCTGGCAAAGAATGTCATCCATAGCTTTAAAAAACACAAGGGTTCAAATGCAAGTCCCAGCATCTGTTGCAGAAGCCCCCACAACCTCTGGCTGTACCACTGTTCCCATGAATAAGCCAGCTTCATATTGCCTGGTGGCAATTTGTACTCCTCTACTGTTGTACAGCAGAGATACAGCCTTCAATCTCCTACATTCACTTGGGCAGTTTAAAGAGAATCAGGCTCCCCCTGCCCTCCTGGCCATATGAAGAGGCAGAAGGAGAGCAAAAGAGGAAAGAGATGTCGGAGACTCCAGTTTCTCCCACTGATGGGCTGATAACTCCTCAGACGTTATTCAGAATTGGTGGTTAAAGAGTGCTGCAGGTTCCACTTACAACACACAGCAATTTCCCATTACCTGCACATGATAGCTTCCAAAGTCTTCAGGGGACTTCAGATGCAGTTCAAAGAGAGAACTCAACTCCTGCTCTTGAGCACCAGACCTAACCCCAACCACATTTTAAGGTATTTTTATTGTGTTTACACATGCCACTTTAAATTAAAGGAAGGCTTCATGGTAGGAACTGTTGACAAGCAATAAACAACATTTCAATCCCAAATCCACTACAGTAGAGGACTCCAAAAAAAGTAAGAATCGTACAAGATCCTGAGATGGTAAAAGACCACACTCATCCCAGTTACCTGACAAACACAGTACACTTCCCTTAACTAATAATCCCTAAAACCATTACAAGTCTGAGGATTCCTCTTAAAGGAAAACCCAGGAATACTGCCAAACCAAGAGATTATAACAAATACAATAAAAATTTAAGAACTGTTTCCTACAAGATCAAAAACAGCAGAGATAATTAATCATGCAGAAGACTAGTAACAACTGTAAGACTTTAATTTATCATTTCTACATTCTTATAGCTTAAAGTCTGATTTCAGAAGCACCATCTTGCCTGAACAGGGAACATTTGTATAAATCACATGTACAGCACTAATTACTCTTATCATAACTGTAAACAGGCATAATACAGAAATGAATTGAAAACCAACAACAAAAGAAACCCGACACCAGTTTTTGACTACACTGGAAACACAATCTTTCACCAGATTTGGTATTTGTCAGTTTCTGATAAAGTCGATATTCGAACAATGGTAACATGGTACAAACAGTGCTAACAAATGCAATAGCATCCAGCTTTTAAACATTTACTGTGTACTAAACAGCTACATCATCATTACGTTATGTACATCATACACTATGATATATGTGTGTCCACACAGAGAGGACAAAACCCTCCATCATGTTTTCTCCTAGTGGCAGCACGTCATGGGGGAGCTGTTATGACTGCCCATGGCAAATGAAGTATGGTCAACTGCTACACCAAGATCAAGGGAAGGATCAAAGACTGCAGAGACAACATCTCTAAACAGGCTCCAGACATTTTCTGATGATCGCTTTATGTAGCTCCAACTAAATCAGCAAATAACCTCTAGACCCTTTAAAAGCATGCGCCATTAAGATGTCAGAAAAATTTAGCAATGAAAGCATTACTTAATACAGACTCATTTTCTCTTTGACTTTCCTAATTTTCTGCTAGTTGGGACTGTACAAGATTCCCCAAAGGAGCATGGTGTTGGCAGTATTTGACAGCAGGGCACTGCAAGAGACACAGCCAACTGGCAGGTCTCATCCTGAGAAGTGTCTGCCAAGATAAGACCCTAGGCACATAAAGAATATGCTTAAGAAATGTGTAGTGAGTTGTGTGACGAGCATTTCCAAGACAGAAGTGTTTCCTCCTATAGGGCACAAACAGCATGCTTGCATCATTCACTTCTGCTGGATTTTGGAGAGTAATCATGTCCTGCAGAGCACGTAGTAGTGGCACCTCCTCTTTCATTTGTGCAATATTCTGCTATGTTTAGAAGTAGGGTAATTTCAAGTTCAAAAATATTCCAGGCAATAGAATGGTCCCTGTATATCCTTTGTTTAAATCAAATCTGGCTTTGCAGGGCTACTGTACTTTCCTGAAAAAATGAAATTTTCAGATACTTCCAGGACTTGGTAGGTCCTTTTCCTCAAGAGTCCCTTCCTCCCTCTGCAAGGGGAAGTCTCCATCAAGAAAACAATGGGACAAGTAAACAATTTAGGCACATCAGGACCCCACTGCAGTGCCAAAGTTACAAGTGAGTACTTAATTCTTATGCTGTCCTGAAGCTCCTCTGATCCTGCCTATGAGGACTAAGCTGTCCTTCACACATTTTTCACTCCTGGGTGCCATGAGGGCTGGCTGTCCAATGGGAGTGACACAGGTGTAGAGAGTGACTGTAGGTCTGGCAGGGCCATGACCTCCCTGGACCATCGCCTGTCTCACTGCACACAGCAAGGGAGCAGGGACAGGACAGGGACCAGGGCCAGAGCAGAGCCTCATGACTACTCAGCAGGGCTACAGAGATGTGACATCTAAAAATGCTCTGAAGGACTGAGAAGTTACTCTAAGAAAGTATAGCTCCTGTTTCCTCCTCCCCATTTTCTGCTTCAGCAAAGAAAATTGGAAAGCTATAGGAGAGAACATGTAAAAACTGCCAAGAGTCTGAAGGAGAAAATATATTTCAGGAGCAGNACCTTGGTGATAAATGAATTTAAGAAAAAAAAAAAAAAGGAGTTTCATAATTTTTTGTGATCTGTGAGGTAACTCCAAGAATCTCAAAAGTTAAGGAAATAGTGACAATTTAATGTTTTAACTTTGTATCTGACCAGACTCTCTTAAAACTGCAATGTGGAGCACTGGGATGATGGAAATATGAACAGAAAGATAGGTCTGAGAAACAGTTGGATGATGAAGCCATCTCAAAAGAAGCTTATTCTTCAAGCATTGGAGTGGTATAATGTTGTAGTCTCGAAAGTTTAGGGAAATATATGTTGAAGTACGAAGCATTTTCAGACTAGGTGAATTTAAGGATGATACAAGAAAAGGAAGATCATTGACCACCTCCCAGATGAGGGAACACTTTCCTACATTAAAATGAGATGGGATTATTTTCACAAATTTTCCTTAATCCAAGCAATGTACTAACAAACTGTCACACATAATTCTGCTTCTGGACTTGCATAGTAACATTATATACTCTTATGCCACTCACCCCAGCTTTTGAGATTGAAAAGAGTAATTAGTGAGTTATACTTAAACATGAAATCATGAAGAAGTTATTTTTCTTCTTTTTAAGCATTTGTTTAGAAGTTCCATATGCTTAATTCCAAGAATTTGTAGGGGATATTATTCAACTTTTAGAGAAAAAATAAAGGAACTGTTGCTAAAAGTGAAGTAACTCCACCACTTAGAATTAAAAGAAAAATGCCAGACAGATGCAAAGAAAAAGCTCATCAAAAACATGAAAAACGTTACCAGCTTCTGAGCCTGGGGAGGTGCTAGAGACAGGAGGTGAGGGGAAGCAGCAGGCCACTGCAGTGCTTAAAAAATTCAAGTTATCATCAAGACTTTGGTTTAAAAAGGCACACAATAGACCCCAACTATTATAATTTTGCTCAGACTTGCATTTTGTCCTTTGGTCATTATAAAACTAAACAAGGCGAATTCAAGAACCCTGACAACTGGTAAGTAGTAGGGTTCTCATAAGGTATCATAATATAACTAGGACAACATATATGACCTGGATGTAGATTCTGATCTCAATGGGCTGGATCCAGCCAAAATTTTCTCCAAAGCTAGGGTATGAGATGTAGTACTTGGAGAAGAAACAACAGTAAAATTTTATGGTAAATAATTTGCTGGGAGAAATATAGTTATCATATATTGTTGTATAAATAACACCATTGAGTTGATAAAATCATGAATTCTTCTTCAGTATAATGGAAGCCCTTCCACTATATTTAATTTTTTCAGGTTCTGGCTGAGCATATGATGCTGAGGTTTTTCATACAACTTTTGCAACTAAAAGTCTGGTCTAGGATAGTGGAAGTCACTGGCAAGAGAGAGAACTCTTCCAAGCATTTTCATTTTCCCTGTCTCTCATGTTGACAATGCAAGGAACCTGGAGAACTAACTTTGAGAGAGCAGAAGTTCTTCACTAAATAATGCATAAGCCTTACATTAAAAATGTCCATTTTACAGTGTACTAAAGCATACTTTTTTGTGCACTTTTTATTTGTCCTTAGGTGAAATCTCTTTTTAGTACTTAAGATTTTTCATTGAAAAAAGTTATTCAATGTTGATCAGGAATAAAAAGAACAATGAACAAGTTGTTCCAAACATAATTTCCTTATAGCTTCCTAAACAGTTACTTCCAGTACAGAGTAAATCCATATCACTGGTCATTGTGTTCTGCCTCAAGTTACATTAGAGTCAAAAATACTATAAATCATTGAAAATCCCAGAGGAACAAACTAAAGAACCCAAACAGAATTAAAAGGTAGCTGATAACAATATAGTATTTGTTTTCACATTTGGAGAACATTCAGTGGGAACATTCAATGATCAATGCAGTTTTATCTCACAAAGATGATACTCTTCACTGAAATAGCCTTT
Source organism: Piaya cayana (assembly GCA_013389865.1). Lineage (NCBI taxonomy): Eukaryota > Metazoa > Chordata > Aves > Cuculiformes > Coccyzidae > Piaya > Piaya cayana. The sequence goes on from WAAB01000296.1 coordinate 28,996, forward strand.
AACAAAGATCACTGTAACATGTTAACATATGCAGCTGCCAAGCCTAAGGAAACTCATTCCATAGTACTGGGTTCTGTTTTGCTACCAAACATCTTTTCTTCTGCCTTGAAAGACCTTAGACATCCATCGATACCTGAAGGCTACAATGTCAGAAAAGGAGCTATCTAATTGATGTTATCAATCAGCTTTAAATCACAGATTTTTGATTCAGTGCCAGTGGATGATAATTTGAAACACAAAATTTGAGTCCATAAATACGTTCAACATAGATTCTCAAACAAAGAAGAGGAAGAAAAAAAAAATTTAAAAAAAAACCCCAAGATTATAAATAATGCATTCCAAAGAAATTCCTATGATTTTCTTGTCTCATGCAGAGTAGTATGCAAATTATATTCAGCAAGTCAACTTCCATGCAGGGAAACTACTCACAAAAAAAAACAAACAATGATAATACCATTCCAGCTTCCCTTCCACCTGATTTAAGATGTAATCCTTCTCCAGGTAAGCACATACTCCAGTGCACTGAGAAGTCAACAAAACTAAATCATGTTTCTCAGAGTTCAAAGGAAATTCCTTTTCCTACTCAGTAGACGGCTTTCTTTCAGCAACAGTTTATCTTCACATGATATTTCTTGATGGGAATGATGCATATCTTCCCTCCTGATCACATAGATGCCAAGCTTGCTTTCTCTCAGACATTTCATTCCCTTTGACCCTAGAGGGACACACTGGTTAGACTACGGATAGTCTTGCACCCCTCCTGCCCCTGACATAACATTTTCTTGATGAGATGTGTCATATTTGCTACATGTGTTCCGAAAATCAACACTGCCCCAATCCTGGATGTTGATCAAAAGGCAGGATTCTGCTCAGTATTCATATGGATAGTAAGTCTTCACATATGCCTGAAAATGTCTGGACATACAGACACAAGGTTACATAAATAAAACCTCATTCTGTGCTCCCAAAGAAAAAGAAATGAGAAAAGGAATATTGTCAGTGCTGTTGACCTCAAAAATAATTCTTCAGCAAGATATTATCTTCAGAAAAGGAGAAAACCCATGCTGACAGAACTGCCCATTGTCATCATCTTCTTTCTGTCTTTGCTCTCTCATTAAGGGAGAAGTCTCTAAGGTGCTATACAGAGGGGTAGATGAAAAAAAACCAGCAAGTCCTTACAGATGAACCCCATTAAGGAACCCAGACAGATATGACTGTCTTGAAAAGCAGAAGAATTGAAACAAAGGATCTCTGTTACTGGTCTCACCCTGACAGAGATGCTGTGGAGCACAGCTAATTTAGAAGAAAGATGACAAAAGAAAGTTTACTAATGTTTTGTTTCTTCAGGGAGACATAGCACCTGAATAATGTATTATTTTTTAATCAAAATATACTTGTTAGCATTTTTAAAAGCATGAGGCGGGGGGGGAAAAGGCTTGTCATAAAAAAAAAAAAAGGCAAAGCTTGTCCTTTGCTACATGTTGGACCAGGCAGTTACACAGCCATTTGATTGTAAGCTGAATCAACAGCACCTCCAAACAACAAAAGCCTGAAATACATATCAGATGCCTCCATGTAGGATAAAGTATAGTACTAAAAAAACACAGATTGTCACATAAGCCTTTTGAATAAAACAACTCCAGAAGCTGTTGCCAAGATAAACAGCCACAGTGCTAACAAATGCCTTCTTAATACAATTTACACAGGCAGTTTGCAAAAAGAAATTATCAGTATGGCATGACCTAGCAGGAAAACTGGAAGATACTCCGACAATATGGAAACACAAAGGAAAAAGAGAGGTAAGTGGATACTCTAGGCAGTGGAGGAATGGAGCAAAGTAACAAAAAAGAGAGAAAGACAAGAGAGACACTAAAATAACCATAACCAGACATTGCTCTTAAATATTAATGTATAGGTAGCTCTTCTGCTCCTCAAGAATCAACACAGAACAACTGTTCTTCCTCTGCACAAAAATAACAGCTTTAAAGCCCCCAAAATGAAATCACATTGAGTCATGGCACTTGAAAGTAGGTAAATTAAGGTAAAAACCTATAGGCATATTAAACTTAAAAAAGACAAATGATTTAGAAAGAAAGGATTGCTTCCATCAACATCCATTCTTCATTGCAGGACATATGGTTAAAGTCTCATCTCTACAGTGTCATTCCTGTTTATATATTAATTTCTTTTTGTCAGTAACCAAACACCATGACCTCAATAGGACAGAGTATGATCCTACTTGCAATATTCTTGTTAATTGAGACTAAAGGAAATGTAGACTACAGTACCATGAAGACCTCGTCACTGAAGAAAAACATATGCAGTACAGGTAGGATCCTGATGACTAATTCTACATACAAGTAACTAAATTACGTTGCATATAAGGAAGCTGATGTCCATATTTCATTTTTATGATCTCAAATCATTATTTGTATGACCTAGTTCTCACCAGATTCATACAGTGCTTAAAAAGTGTGAAGAGCCAGAATTCTCTCTTCTTCATCCTGTCTCCTTGAGCCTACAACATTTGTTGGATTGACACATTGAGAGAATTAAACGATCGGTTCTCCTCTAAATTGTATATAAGTTGGTACACTTGTTTCTTGCTTTTGATGTGGAGCTCTTGTGTGTTCTACCTCACAAACATCAGATTTCCAGCTGAAACAAAGCATGACAGGTCTAACAACATCAGTGGAACTGCTCCAGCTTTTATTGACAGACCTGTAGGTTTAAAACTGTGATTAGCATGATACCCATACATACAAATCCTTATGACAATCTATCATTCTCTTCTGCCAAGGGTAGTCTATCTTCTGTCAAAATAAGCTTGTCTGAATAATTCTGACCCTTTAATCCTCTTCAATACAGTTATACAACTATGAACAAATTTTTTAATGGGTGCATTTTGCTATTTTATTCATGGTTAAAATAATAGTCTTCCACATGCTGATTTTCAAAATTTTTACTCTGAAACATTCCTTAAAGTTCTAGCTTAGCTTATTTTGGAGCATCGACTACAATATACCAAGTATACCTGAACCAAAAACATTGTCTAAAATGCAGAAATTCCATTGTGTCACTTCTGAGTAGAGTATTTGCTCTTGTTGGCCTGGAAAGCACTGTGAGGCACAACCTAGAGTACACAAAAAGTCTCAGCAAAGAAGCCACATGCTGCCAATAGATGCAACAAACTTGTGTAGTTATATAACATCCTGACATAGCCCTGCTGCCTTAGCTTACACAGTGGAAGACACATTAGAGAAAAGTGCATTGCTTGTAACCCTCCATTCTGTGTTTACCATTCCTTTTATCAGACAGATTCACTAAATTCAGGTTCATGCTTTCTACTCTAAGAGGTTTATATGATGAACCAGCTGTCCATAGACTCCTAAAGAGGATTGCAGCTCACATGTTGTTTATGGGGCTGAGGAGGCAGAGTTGCTCCTATAACTCCTAAAAAGATTAGAGACAAAAGAATATTTGAAGCTGCTTTTAATTTCGTATCTTCTAAGCAGCAGAGAGAATAAGTTACGTAAGGCCACAAGAGTGGGTGGAGAATTCACTATAAGTATTTACACACCCTACTCAAGAAAGTGTTGCATTAATCCAGGATTAGACTTCTTACAATAAATTCATCAATAGCAAAGCACTTCCTCCTCAAACAGCAAGGGGAATGCCCTGCCAGACATAGCAGTTCAATGTAACTGTCAGTGTGGCTGTTTGAGAGAAAAGCTTGCATGCTCCACCATTGCCAGAGCTTCACTTCAGGCAAAGGAGTTCTTACAAAAACTCTGCTCAGGGACATTAGGGAGTGAAAGTGTGAATAAAACCTTCAGCCTTTCACAGCTAGTTTACAGACAGCACTGAGTCAGTATCCTGCCTTTCTGAAAACTGTAACGGTTGCTGTAACTGCCAGTCTGTTTTGTATTTCTCCCTACCCAAAAGAAATCATATAAAAACGTGCAAAGGAGAAAAAAATACAAACCCATGTGCATTAATCCTGAACCTACCCAGTTCTGACAGACCTGGCTCCAGCTCACTGTGCTGTCCTTGAGCTCTGTGTGGTCTCTGACTTCTGCTGGTCCATTAACACAATTATGGCAGGTTGCCCCTGCAGTCTCATGAGTACCTATCAAGCAGAGAATTGCTTGCTTGGTCACTGTCTGCAAGCATTTTGGTGACTCATTTATCAGCTTTTGCTGTATTTCCGAGAGCAAATCACTTGATCTCCTTACGAATAGCAGGTTTTAGAAAAAGACATATGATTTGCCAAACTACAGACTGTGACACACACACCCCTCCTTTTTTTTAATTCACTGGCTAATTTCTTCCATCTGCATTACTCTATTTTTAACATCAACTACATTCAATTTAACATGAACTTCAGTTGTTAAATATATGACCACCACTATCCTCGTCATTTTTGCTGTGACTGAGGAGTGATTTCAAATGCATCTAACAAGAAAGGACCAACCATTCTGAAACTAATCAATTCTAATGGGCGACATTCAAAATGCTGGGCAGACTGAAACACATCTCGGTCATCCTGGTCTCACTCTATGTTTCATGCTGTACATCAGCTTCACCCAATGTAGACACATGGAAGAGTTTCCATTCATCCTTCTCACTATTCCTACAGTCTCTGTATTTTATCTTCTTCCAGATATTTCTGCCATCAGTGTCTCAGAGTTCTCTCTCCCCACTCTGTGCTCAGCAATAGCTCTCCAGTAGCCTGGGCAATGTTTTTGAGCAAACATTCACTATTAACTAAACTACCCAAGCTCTCACCTGACTATCCTGACTACTAGGAAACACAGAATCCTTCTTCCTTGAAGCCCTTACATTTTTAAAGAATCAGCCACTGGAAGAAAGAGCAATTGGAAGAGATAAACAAAACAATGGTAATTATCAGGAAATTTACTTAGAAAATAAAATACCTGAGTTGCAATTCCTCTTTCAATGGACGTTTTATTATGTAGAGAGAGAAAAGTGAAACTGAAAGAGCAGAAACAAAGAAAAGAATGTCTTTGACCCTGGTGGCCCATACACTTACTCAAGAGTTAGGGGGAAGGGGATGCCTGCTGTCACTCAGATCTGGTCGGGGACTGTATATCCACTCTCCTACATTGAGTGTAAACTACTTAAACAGGGCATTTACAGTAAAAAAGCTGCACGGGCATTGCTTCTTTTTGATTGCACTCTGAAACAAAACTGACCTTGTCCAGAGCTCACTCTCTCTTCGTCCTTCACTCTGCAAAGTTCTTGGGCTCCTGACCCACTTTCAGGCTCACTGAGGTCCAAGCCTTAAAACAGAATAGTCCAAACTTACTCTCAAATCTTGCTTCCTATCCATGACTTCCTTTCTCAACTATTTTCAGCTGCATTTCCAGCTGTGAAACAAAACTGACCTTCAACCACAGAGCCTGGACCAATGGAAAAGTCATCATGTTGACCATTTACCATCCAACAGCAGTAAAGCAGTGGCTGCCTGTTCACATGTCTAGCTGATGCAGCAATACATTTAAGGGTTCTGGATTCCCAATGTTTTGGTTTCTTTCTCCCTATTCACCATTAGCAAAGACTCAACTATTCTTTCCTCCATAAAGCTTTTGTCTATATGGCAGAAGCCTGGGGACAAAATGGAATTCTTATTAATTGGTATCATTTGACCACCTGCCAGTGCAAATGTCTGATTCCCACAAATGGTTTAATGTTAGAGCTGCCATCCACACACAGGCACATCGGCCAGGAACAAAATACATGAAACAGTGATTGAAGGAAATATCTTCATTTAGACATACTCAGTGACTGAGTTAGTTGTTTCCTTGTTGAGAACCACTCCTCACATCAGCTATTTAAGCCCCGTGCATGCCCTTCTGCTCAACTGTGACTGCCTCTGTGCCACAGATTTCTTTTCAAAGTCTGGCTGTCTGGTTGGCTTAACCCTTTGGCCTTATACTGTTAAAAAAATCATTGCTGGCATTAAAAATCTTCTCCTGTTTAAACAGAGGTTTACAGGAGGAAACAGCTGTCCAGCTCCAAAGAGGATTGTAGTTTATATGCTACTGGCATCTTTCCACATCTGGGCTAAGAGGTCTAATGAAGATGAACCCCTCATAACCATATTGTTAACCATTACAAAGAGAGCAGCTTCATGCAAAATTCAACAGTTTTGTGCAATGTCACGGTGACTGAATTGAAACATTTGATCTTTGGAGGTTGGTACACTGCAAATTTTTCACTGAGTGCTGAGTTTCCAGCCTGACAGTGGGAAAAGTGTGAAGCAGTTAATTATTACCTTCTAATTCTTCCAACAGAGCACTTTTAGAAACAAAAATATGAATAGTGGTGGGGTTTTGTTTACAAAAATGTCCTGTCAGAATCAAAAAAGGGGGCTACATAGGAGTGCTATGGTTTCAGTCTGAAGGAATAGAAACTGTAGTACCTGAGCAATCTGAGATGTTGTGAATAATTATAAGAAAGAAGCACTGGGATGACAAATAATATACAGCAATAGAGAAATTAAATAACTTGGAACACAGGGAAACTGATCATGAGTGAGTTCTGTGTCTGTATGTTTCATCAACAACAAATTAAAAGAGGGCAGCAGAACTTTCCAATAACTTATTTATTTGCTGTTGCGCATAATGTTGTCTTTCTGTTATATCATTTGGGCTAAATGTTTGATAGACCTGCTTATTGCTTCTTTTGAGTTTTTCAGATTCTGAACGGTATTTTGTGGTGTAGTAGGGGCAGCAGCAGGGAGCTGTAATCTGAGTTGAGAGACTCAGTAGTCCCATGTCCCTACACAGTTTTCTCATAACAAGTTGTGTTGCAGCCACATGCCTCCATGTTAGCAAGTTTGTTTAAATCAATTAGTAAAGTACTGACTTTACAATTTTGGTATTGCTTATTGATTGCCGTTTCATAGCACCTAGAGCTCCTAATGGGGAATCGGAACTCAGAAATATCCACTACAGATAAGAAATGGAAAGAAAGCCAGAAGTGTTATCATTCAGGCAGCAAGTTAAGTTTACCAGAGGCCACACAAGAATGATGAATGTCGTGGTTTGCTGTGAAGTCATCTATCTGTCCTGCACTCTTCTCTAATGTTTGTGTGACTGGCATGCAAAAGCTGAATGGTGTCTACATAAACATTCAATTATGACATGAAAATCACCACTTTCCCTGTTTGACTGTTGAACAGAAGATGATCGCATTTTATTCTAATATCCAAAGATCAAAATTAGTCTTGGGACACAAAAAAAAACATAATTTGAATGTTTTTGAGGGGTTTTCCCTTACTTTTTTCCCCTCCTCTGAAGCTTTTAAATAATCTAATGGATTTTACTTATTTACACAATAACCATGTCTTCTTGACATCTAATTCTGTCATGTAAATGACCTTTAAAAGTTGCAATATATTAACATAATTAAAAATCAAAGCTGAGATTTATAACCCTTCACTACTAAAAGCATAGCTTCACTTTCATATTGACTTTTTACTATACAATAGCTTATCCTCTCCCAGCTTCTGAAACTCACAGAAAATACAACTGCAATCTTTCTATTGTATTGCTGCAAACCAAGAATTCAATAGACACTTTTAACTCACTGACCTTCTCATTGCAAAAAAATCTCCCTGCTGATCCTGGGACCACAGATTCAGAGCAAAGGAAGAGTTAGATTTGGTTGATTGTTGTTACTTTTTCTTACGTAAGTGAGCATTACGTAAGTGAAACTGAGGGACAGGAGAAACACCGAGAGAAATAGTTTGGCTTGATGAAATACAAATTCAAGCAGATTCCAATAAAAAGAGATTATATTTTGCTATCCCAGAGATGAATCTTCTTAATGAGGCACAAAGATTAAAGAAAAAAGCTTCCAAGGACTATCATATTAAATTACTAGCAAACTCCAGGGCCAAATTCATCCAAATATAACTTCAGTGGAGTAGCGCTAGAGCTTAGTTTCACCACCTTCCTTTCACAGTCTAATTTCCCTGAAAAGTTCATGACATAATGAACGCACAACTGCCAACCCTTTCTTTTTCCCTAAGAAGATGATGTTATTATCTGACAACCCGAAGGCAGTACAACCAGAACTAACATCAAAGAAAGGAAGAGACTAAAAGACAATATGAAATAAATGCCACAGGGTCAAGTTACTCTGTTACTCCTTTCTTCCACCACTTTTCTCGACTTTTATATTCCAATGCATTCCATTCTTATTTCAGTAACAAAGTTTTAAATAGCACCACAAAGTAATCAATTACACTAGATTAGGAATTACTATTCGTCTGATATTTATTGACGGTCTTCAAGGTTTAGCAACTCGTAGCCCAAAAAGAGTTGAATTCACCCCCCTTCCTATGGATCACAAAGGAGGATTTGAGGTACGATGGATATAAAACCATGCCATTAAGCTGTTCCCATGGAAGTAGAACTGATGATGACGAGACCAAAGCAATCAAGTGGCCTTATTTGTGGTCACATCCTGTACACGGAGAGACATGATGGAAGGAAACCCTCTGTGCATTTGGAGATGTCAGAGCTGACCTGAAGAGCATGGCCCATAAGAGCACTGTGAAATCTTCCTGCGAGGTAAGGGACACAGGAAGATGGCTTGAACCAATGTCTGTCAAATGGAAAAGTCACTTTCATGTAACTGTTATGAAAAAGAGCCTGGTCAATCCATTGTTTAAAGGCTGAGGAGAATAAGAGAAGCACAAAATCAAAATCCAGACTTCAGTGCCATTTTATAGTGCTTTAAAACCTGTATTTCCAATAGACCAAAGCTCAATGTAAGTATACACCTAAGCCAGGTGCATTCTCACTGAATATCACTGGAGCTAATTTATAGTCCACTTCAGAGAGGACTGAAGTGAGCAGGATGCAGCGAGCAGGACTGAAGGAATTATGTTACTCACAAGAAGGTGGATAGGCCTATTTCAGGGGGAAGGATGCTCTGGAAAGAAAGTCCTTGGAGTGACAACTGTGGATGGTCCAGACCTCCTCACAAATTGCTGAGGGAGCCTAGGGCAGTTTGGTAAAGGCTGGATTCAGAAGCTACCGTTCTTCAATATGCAAAGTAAATAAGAATTTTGACAGGCAGGCAGCCTGAGACAGTATATACACTGACCACAAAATACTTGCAGTATTGTGCTGCGATCAAATGGGAGAGTTCAGTACAGAATAGGAGAAACATCTTTGTCCTTGAGAGAAAGACCTGCTTAAATCAAGAACACTTTCTTAAAAGTAATTTTAGCAACCAAGATAAGTCCTCTGTTCTATTAAACAGATTCTTTGTAAAGTCTTGTCTCAGTGTTCATTTGAACAATTGAGAGGACCTGGGAATGTTATCCCTGAAAGATAATTTAGCAGTTTAAGTTAAATAGATGCATTAAAACAAACCATACAGACATGCCAGATTAGGGAACCTCTTTCTGGCAAGAAAAAAAGGATTTGTTCTCCTTTTTTTTTTAATCATTGGTAGTTGTCTTAGCAAGCAAAAGAACAATTTAGATTAAAAGTCAATTCTCATTCTAATGAAACTAATCAAACAATTCATGAGTCTGCAAAGGTTTATCCATGTTTTTATCTGCTTTCTGTTGTGCAGTCCCAATGATTTAAGGTTAATTACTCATACTACAGGAGTCACACATATCACTTCAATATTTAACTGCATTGGCTAAAATGCATGCTAAGAGGAGACAGATAAGATCCATCTCCCTGAAAAAAAAAAAAAAATCAATATTGGAGGAGCAAGAGAGTTAAAGATCAGGATGTCCTTTCATGAGCCCTAATATGTTGCTATAGAAGATTAGATATACATTTATCTGTAAGGGAGTATGAGCATGGCTCTTTAATTGTACATCTATTCCTAAATTGTGCACAGTGACTACAGTTTATCCAAAATGAAAATAGTGTTATCAAAAGACCTGGAGCTACTGCCTGCCCTTGCAAAAAGATAGGCTCCCCCCTGATTTCATATTTTTCATCGCTGGAACCTGCGACCATGGTTTCCAAACTGTGATTCATAGGTTCGCAGTAAGTTGCACATTGCCTGTGCACAAATTCATATCACCCACTGGAAAATAACAGGAGGAAGTTTAGCCAGAAGGGTGACTCCATAAGAAGAGAATTGTGGGTTTTGTTTCTGTGCCAGGATAGTTAACAAGACAGTAAATAGCACTGGGAAATACGCAAGTAGCAAGAGATATATATTTATGAATTCACAAAAGAAAAACTTTGTCTCCAGGTGCACCCATTGTTCCCTCCCCTTGCTTTCCTCCTATCCTCACACAAAGCTTATTATACCTGCTGTGCTCTTTCAAAACAAGATGACATTAATTCAGCCCTACCACAGGATGATCTAAGGAACTTTTACAAGAGTTAATTCCATTGGTAAAACTCTTAGTCAACACAACAAATCCTCAAATACTCCAAAAATCATTTCTTAGGGATTTATGTGGCTTTTGTGGTCAATTTGACAATATGATTGTTTTTTTAATACTTGGAAAGCATCGCTATAATGATTTCCAATTCTCACTCTGATGGAAATACTTTCAGATGCACATAAAACTTTGACTTGATTTACTGTAGACTTATAGGACACACACTGTAGGTAAGTAAGAGGTTCAGCAAAGCTCATCCAGCTAGCCTAACTCCCCCTTGCACAGACTAAGAAATTTACCAAAATGCCCCAAAACTCCTCTCCTTCCAGTGCAGGCAAATTTCCTTCTAACTGAGATGCAGGGGCACAGCACAGCCCTCAGCCCAAGCCAGCAATCCAGGGATGTGACCAGCATGCCCAGAACAGTGAGGAATCCCCCCAGACTGCACCTTCAACCTGACTGAAAAGTTGTGGAGTACTACATGAAGAGGAGGGAGGGAAAGAGAGGAAAAGAAAGAGAAAATTATGTTCTTTGGATGCAATGTCCAGCCAACTACAGATTAAGACCCAGGATTCTGATCTGCATTACATATTTGTTCAACTTTAGTTACATAATGAAATAAGTTACACTTTTATGTTTATTTAATTTTTTTTAAAATCTGATTTAAACTTTAAACTACTTTGAAATCTGCCCTGTTTTTTTCCTGATTTGAAGCAGTGCAACAAGAGCCTCCAGCATCATATTCTTGGCACTTTGCTTCACTGCTGCAGTGTAAGCCACCTTGCTCTAGGCAGTCACCCCCAGGCAGCATTTCAAGGCTTGTGTTCTGCAGGAGATAAGATTAGGTACAGCATTGCTCTCTCTTTAGGCTCTGTCAAGTCACCTCTACAATTTCCCAAAACTACCCAAAAAAGTTGAGAGTCCACCCTTGACCGTGTTCCATGCGCTGTGGTTGCTGCTGGTGCAAAGCTTGCCGATCCTGCTACCAAAGAGGTTTAACAATGTGAATGCGAGAACAACAAAGGCCTAAAAAGCCACCTGCAGTATTTTGAGGTCAATAAAATATTTCTAAACACTTACAAACAGAATTGATGATGATGTATCTGCCACGACACAGAAGACTAACACTCCCACCCTGAAACCACCTTTTCTAATGCAGGAGAGGATGCACCAGGAGCACACACTCCTTTTACGTCTGATATGTGATGTGTCAACTGTCCCAGCTGCGTTATCAGTGCCACTTCAGTGTTCACAGTCTTAGCAGTAGTGATTCAGTTTACGGCCTTAAGATGCCTTTTTCTGAAAGAGTTGAGGGGTGGGACATGAAAACTGCTTTATCTCTATGTGTTTTGTAACATCAAGAGGGGAAGAAAAGCTATCTGTCTGATCTTGAAAACACAGAAAAATTGACTGATGACTATTATTAAAGCTGAGATTAGTCCAGAAGTCTGGTGAACATGACCCGTTCCATGGCAATTAAGATTGCTCCATTGCCCCATTAAGCTTCCTATTCTCTATGTGGGTAGAATTAATAATTCACTTAATGAACATATATATCTGCTCTGTGAGGAAATAAAAAATAATTTGGATTAGAAGAAAAAATATTCTGTTTTTCTTTATTCCTACCTTCCCTGCATGGGGACAGGAGTGAAATCCTTCTGCAGAGAAATGCAGTCATCCTCCTCTATTGCTGATCTTCCACAGAGAGACTGAGGCTCTCCAAGACTTGCTACCATGCCATGATACTCATTTAGTAACCGCAGCTCACTGCAACTTCTGCTCATTGGTTTGACTGCCCCCTTTGTGGATAAACTGATTGGATGTAAAGATGTCTGATTCAGCTCCATCTCTTGCTGTCTAGAAATTGTACTGTCATCTTTGTTATCCAAATACATCTGTCCCTGTGGGCTGTCCTCCTAAAGAAAGAGAAAACAAATATATTAGGACTAAAATTATTTGACTCAATGTTTACTTCAGTACAAGCATGTTAAAAATGCCAAGCAAAATATTCTTTTGGGCACCTTTGGATTTTTCTCTTGTTGGTTTATTTCCTGCAAGAATAATTCCAAACATCATTGCAACTTCAATATTACCTATTATAAGAAGCATTCAAATACATAGAGAGATGGATCATCTATTTTTCCCATGCTTACCATGATTTTGTCCCAGAAATTTCCCAGCAACTTCAGTGTCCTATACCACAGAATAACCCAGTACCATCTCCACATCAGAGGCAAAAGGGTCACTGGTGCAGAACATCCTCACAGTTATAATTGTACTACTCCACCACCACAACAGGACTTTATTCCCCGCAGAAGACACCACTCTCCTCCAGCCCTCAGGATCCCTCAGGAAGCCTTGTCATGCAGAAGCAATGCCACAGATGATGGCCCCTCGTTAAGCAGAACAGGTACTCCAGTTTTATGAAGACATCGTGCCATTCCAGTAATTGCCAGAGGCATTTGTGAAATGTGAATCAAACCTTGATGAAAATTAGGTTCTATTATATGATTATTAACAGTGATTATAATAAAACTTAGTGCATAACAGTCAAAAAGCTTTTATGCTCTCATCATGGAAATTCAGCATGAAAAGTTATAAAAAACACTTCAGAATCCCACAAACTGCACAAATCAGACACGAAGACTGAGTTAAAGATCACTCTGTCTCAAACACACACTGCGGAGTCTAATCACTGGAATATTTCAGCGTAAAGTGCTGAAGCCACCACAGAGGACAGCAAGAGCTCAGGAAACAGGCCCGTCAGCTTCCAACATCCTTGCAGCAGGGGAGAGAAGCCTTGTAGACTACATAACTGCTGCTCTCTGCAGAGATCTCAGTACATGACATGCAGGTAGACCTGCAGGGCTGTAGGGCAAAAGAAGTACAGAAATAGGGAAGAGGCTTTGCTTCTCCCAGCAGGAGAAATCACTAGGGGGAAAAAAAATCAAAACTAATTATTATTTTGTTTAACTTTAAGCTCTTGTGGTCTTGCAACCTGGAAGGGAACAACGCCTTCTGAAAAACAGACTAACTTACAAGTTACTTACAAATGCAGATGGTGGCTCCAAGCAAAGGCAGAATTGCTGGTTAAATATAAATCTGAATTTCCCTAGGTAGCATTTTGTTCCTCAGTACTGCATTTCTTTTTCTTTCTGTTCCTAATGCCCTTAGGTCTCATATCTTAATCTTTGCCTCCTGTCTTTCTAAGCAGGCAGTTCCCAGTCCTTGTCCCTACAATTCAAAAAAGATGTGGACAGACTGGAGGGAGTCCAAAGCAGGGGCACAAAGATGATCAAAGGGCTGTAGGATCTTCCCTATGAGAAAAAAACTGAAGGAGTTAGGCTTTTTCTCTCTGGAGAAGAAAAGGCTCGGGCAGAACTTCATTGCAGTATTCCAGTGCTTAAAGGGTGGCTACAAAGAGGACAGCCTCTCTCTTCACAAGTCATCACATGGAGAAGAAAAGGAGCCATGAGTGCAAGTTGCACCAGGATAGGTTTCCTCCCTATATAGAAATAAATTTTTTACAGTAAGAATCACTGGAACAACCTCCCCAGGGACACTGTAGAGTCCCCATCACTGGAGACTTTTCAAGACATAGCTGGACCATAGGATGTCAGATAACCTCATCTAGGATGTCTTTCCCACAAAATGTTGAGCCAGACAGTCTTTCAGGATCTCTTCCAACCTGAGCTGCAATATGAATCTGTTATTAGCAGCCTGGAAAGCATCTACAGAAAAAAGCCTTTGCTTACTTGATCTTTCTTGGGTTTCTTGAAAGGGAGGAAAAAGCGACGGTAGGGAGCACTGAGGTGAAATATTGAAAGAAAGTAGCAGCTATTGGCTTCCCAGGGCTCCCATTGTTAGACATGGCTCATATACTTCAAGAAACACTGAAGAAACTTCAGCTTTCAGTGGATAATAGCTCTCCCTGAGATATTTTCATAAAGGGACAACCCTTTCATCACTTGGTGTAAGGAACACAAGCATGGCTGTTTCAGGGCTGTTTCAGGGCTTCTCTATGGCCTAGAAAGCACTGAATTTTTGTGATCCAAAACAAAATCCAGAGTGAAAGGCCCATAAAACAAGGCCTTGTGCACTGTGGGATCTGAGGTTGGAACTATTGGGAGGGCCAAACACACCACACAAGGGTGTCTCCAACACCTTCTTGTTACCTCTGCTAGCCCGCTGCCCTACTAGGCAGCCAGCTTTGTCTGTTCTAAAATCCCAAATTGTCTTCCTTCCTAATAACTCTGAAGTGCAAATACTTCCATCTCCAAATCGAAAAGAAAATTGTTCTTGTCTTCAATCTGACTTTATATATTTACATACTGGTTTTATTAAGGCACTCCGTAAATCATAATTAAGAGATCTGCCCACTTATTCCATTTTTTCATAACGTGTGGATTATCTGTGTGCCTACTGTGAAAATACACAGATTTTTAAATAATGTTAGGCTGTGGAAACATGAGCAGTAAACCTATAGCAAGTCAGGCTGTACTAGTTTTTAAAAGATGAAAACCTGAATATAACCTCTAAAACTGATCCTGTCTCACCCCAAAAGTGGGAATTTTTCATCTGGAGGTGATAAAGGAATGAATTAGTCAGGTTCTTATAGATACAAAGCCTTGGCATTCAAGGCATTTATTTTCAGAATTAACATCAATGAAAAAATAAAAGAATGCCAAGGGCAAGAAACTTGAGAGGAAATCTGATGTCTCGATACAAAACCATAAACAGCATTTTTAAACATTCACAAAAGCTTTGCCAAAAAAAAAAACCAGCATCATTTTGCCACAAAAGGCAGGTTTGATCGTGATTACCTACATAGCTAAACATTGCTAAGGCAACTATCACCATGGTATCTAAGCTTCTAAGATATCAGTGCATTTACCATTCGAGAAATTCTCAAATGATCACATTTCTCTGTAGTTACGGAACTTCTCTTCTATTTCTCCTTCTTTTTTCTTACCTTGCAATCCCTCCATCATCAATTAGACATGGATGAGAAGTTATTATGTGACAGTGAGAAGAAATTTCAGCCAAGGAAAGTTTAATTCGGGTTCTTCTCTCTGGAGCCATGCACAAGCAATGGTGTTTTGGTCACAGCTAGAAATGGACCCAGAAACCACCCATCTGGAGTTTGACTGTAATAGAGCTAACACAGTATTTAAGCCATGTTTGTTTTCCTTCTTCATTCCTTTCATCCCAGTCCAAGCAATTGAACAACCACTTTTAAAGTGCTAGTACAGAATTCATTTTTCATTCAGCTTTTCAGGTGCTAATAAGATCAACAAGGTACAGTATTTTATTTAAGAGGCTTTGTGTGGCCTGCTTTTTTGGTTGTAAAACAAAATGCCAGGGGCAGATAATATAGCTATAATACATTCTCATTTAAATCATTATTTTTCTGGGTATCAATTAGCACAGCATAGAATTTCTGCAATGAAAAATGAAGCAAAATCTGATCTTAGGAACCATGAGGCTATGAAGTATCACATCTGTTCCAGGTAATGCCCAGAAACAGCATGTTTCTGGTCTCACATATCTTACTATCCATCTAAGCCGTTCTCCCACCAAGACTGAAAAAAACATTAACTCTGCACTAAGTCAGTTTCCCATTACCAGGCAGAAGCCTACAAAATAGCTAGCTGAAGAGGGAGGGTGTGGTGGAGCTGAACAGAGTGTGCTTGCACACCTGCCTTACCCAAGGGGAGGAGAACATGGCTCTTGAAGCAATACTCATGATCAGCCCATAGAGCTTGCATCTCCCATGTAACCTCTCTCCTAAGGAAATTTCAAGCTAAATCTTGCCTGCCTGGGAAGTCTTTCTGTAGCATTTGAGACTAAATAAAATTACCTCCTGTTCTGAGCCCTCTCTCAGTGTGCCCCTGTGTAAGAAGCGCTACAGAAACCACAGGTATGAGCTGCTGTGATGAACCTCCCACAGCCTCACATTGGCAGAGTACACCAAGACAGACATGCCACCAAGGCACCTTTCTGTATATGCATCCCCTCCAGATATGCATCTCCCAACAGCTTCCCCACAGGTGAGATAGGTGATGTTGTACTGGCCTCCTGTGGCAAAGACACTTTAAAATAGTCTCAGCAGCAGGTAGGAGAGTCCTTATTCTTATTCTGTGCCCCAAAGAAAGAGAGTGAGGCTTCAGTACTACATCTCAGAAATCCTCCCATCACAGGCTTGTCCTTGCACAGCCACTGCCCCATGTATCCCTGAGCCTGCCATCCTGGAGACAGGGTAAAACTATTCCCAAGACTGGCAGAAGAAAACTCAGCTGAAATTCTAACCCTAGAGCCTCAATCTAAAATCAAGACACCACACCATATACACACATACTTCCACAGTACCACTGTCAAAACACACTTAATTATATTTATTTATTTTGAGTAATGGAAGGGTGCCGTGGTGTCTAATGCTGGGATGTGCAAGCAAGGATTCTCAGCATGTCTTAACTGGTGTGTTTTATAAATAGAGAGCATTTCTAGCTCTAGGAAATTGGTGGGTCTGGTTTGGGCATACTGAGTGTAGCAAATCACTTCAACATCCAAGATTTCACGGTTTGATCCATCATAGCTGTTTTCCACAAAAAACAGATGCCTATCCCACATATAGGATCCCAGTTATCCCATAGGGTGGTATTAGGTGTTGCACAGAATAATAAACATTCTCTTGCACAACTGAATGGGAAGACAAAAGAGCATCGTGTGCAGAGTGGGCCACAGGAGACAGTCAGTTCCATGGTTTTGGTGCCACCTTTTCTTGTCATACATCAGTGGTAAAAGGAATGATATGGATAAACCTTTATCATTATGCACCAGCTAGATTAATAAGACTGCCTGAAGGTCATATCTAAGATGAGTAAGACTCCTTATTTACATACCCCACAAATTCCTGGCTCAAGGTGGCAGGAAGGGCTATTTTGCAGGTGGAAGTAGGGTGATGGGCTAAAATAAGGTTTGCCTGCACAAGTCTGCCCAAGAAGAAATCACTTCAAATTGTTCCTACCAGAGCTGTTCTCATGTGGTGGCTCCCAGACACAACAAACCATTAAAGTCCAGAAATCTTGTATTCTCTCTTGTCAGGTTTTTAAGTGTTTAAAATACCACAATTATAAACTGGCAGAACTTCACATCTTCCAGCAAACTGCTGCATTTCCTTAGCCAAGAGAGGGCTGTCTGCCTGAGACCCATGTGCTTTCCTAATCCATGGCAGTATCTGCTGGAGGCAGGGCGGCATGGAGACATTTACCATGGCCTAACATTTATGTTACTGATCTGGAATGGGCACTCATGTTCAGGAAAGTGAGAAAGGACTCCAGCTACATCACTTTCTTACAGACTTCCCAGCTCAGCAAGACCTCTGGCATCTTGCTACTCAGACCCTGCTGCTCAGATCCTGCTGCCTTGATTCTGCTGCTGAGACCTTACATGCAGCCCCTGCTGCATATACACAAGACCTTAATTTTTTTAGTGCCTGGGCTGCTTGTGTTGCCCACTGCTCACGGAGCTCAACAGGGCTGGCAGGGATCCAGCATCACAGCTTCTTCACCTGAGGAATCCAAGTCTAGCAGGACACAAAAATCCCTGCTGCATTTAGAGTCAAACCCTGGCCTCTGCAAGTGAAGTTCCCAGTCTCCTCTGCACTCAGCTGGTGCTTCTGTACTTGAATCCAGCAGCAGCTGTGCCAGGAGACACAGCCTTGCCTCCTGGAGTTTGGCATTCACTGGACACCCACAGAGCTCCAGGGAGATAAGGGAGTGAAGGACTTGCAAGATGGAGGTCCCTTCCTGCAGAGAGGTAGTGGCTGGGCTAGAAAGTTCTTAATGAGGAAGGGAATGGGCAAATCAGGCTGGTGAGTCAGAATGACCAAGTGGGAGGTCTGCTCCAGGGTAGTGGTGAGGGAAGCTTAGAGGGGGGAGGGTTGGGCATGGCTGGTGACAAGGTGCGTGGAGGAAGTTCAGGGGCTGGTCGTGATGATAATGATGGTCATGATGGAGAGATCTGCCCAAGGTACAAGCTTACTGTACAGATGTCGTTCAGACTATGAGACAAACCCATTAGTAGACCAGAAGAAAAAGAAAAATAATATTGTGGAGAAACCAGTTGCAGGCCAAAGAACCAGAGGGAAAAACGACTTTGTGTTATTTTTCTGTTTAAAGTGCAGTCCCACGTATGGTTGCATTAGTGCTGAGAGAGCTGGGGTTGTTTAGCCTGGAGAAGAGGAGGCTAAGGGGAGACCTCATTGCTCTCTACAACTACATGAAAGATGGTTGTAGAGAGGAGGGAGCTGGCCTCTTCTCCCAAGTGACAGGGGACAGGATGAGAGGGAATGGCCTCAAGCTCTGCCAGGGGAGGTTTAGGCTAGACATTAGGAAAAAAATTTTCATGGAAAGGGTCATTGTTCACTGGCACAGGCTGCCTGGGGAGTTGGTTGAGTCACCTTCCCTGGAGGTGTTTAAGGCACAGGTGGTCAAGGTGCTGAGGGACATGGTTTAGTGATTGATGGGAATGGTTGGACTCAATGATCTGGTGGGTCTTTTCCAACCTGGTGATTCTATGATTCTATGATTCTGGACAGCAAAACATAGCACAGGAGCAAAAGCAAGCAACTCAAATGGAACCTCCTTGTGGAAAGAAAAAAAATGCTGTTTAATTGCATCCCAAGAAGGCACAAAGGCTGCACCAAGTGAGAAAAGAAGCTGAGAAGGGAGTGTGGCAAATAAGTAGGACAGAGCAGATGTTACAGGGAGACAAAATGGTGTTGGCACAATGTGGCAGCACTCTTAAAAAACATCCTGCGAGCAAAATGACAAAGGAAGAGATTTCATAGAATCATAGAATAACCAGGTTGGAAGAGATTCACTGGATCATCGAGTCCAACCATTCCTATCAAACACTAAACCACGTCCCTCCTGAGTGAGGCTGAGGTGTGCAGAGCTGTGGCAGCAGCGCTCTGCCTTTCCCGGCTCGCTCTCGGGGTGGTTCTGCTCGGGGCAGCACAGAACATCAGCAAGAGAGTCTCGTTGGTGCCGGGCAGCCTCGGGGACTGGCTGGAAAGGGCTGTGCTCGCATCCGCAGACACAGGCTGACCCCTGCCGGCAGCCCGACCGCCAGGCAGAAGTCGCATCTTCCCGGGAAAACCCGCTTAGGAGAGGAACCACCCGCAGGTTCCTGCTGTAGCGTTCGCCCAGTTGGACGTACATGAAAAAAAAAAAAAGAAAAAAAAAAACACCTGCAGTGCTCATCGGAAAGTGCTTTTACGCGCAAGGGATGGGCTGATGGGCAGCCCTTAGTGTGCTGGAGAGATAGGAACCGGCTTGTTTGTACCTTAAGAACGCGAACCTTGTCCCGGGGCGCATTAAGCGGGGCAGCACCAGCCGGTTGAGAGAGGTGATTGTCATAGAATCATAGAATAACCAGGTTGGAAGAGACCCACCGGATCATCAAGTCCAACCATTCCTATTAAACACTAAACCATGCCCCTTAGCACCTCCTCCACCTGTGCCTTAAACACCTCCAAGGAAGGTGAATCAACCACCTCCCCAGGCAGCCTGTGCCAGTGACCAATGACCCTTTCCATGATTTTTTTTCCTGATACCCAGCCTGAACCTCCCCTGGTGGAGCTTGAGACCATTTCCTCTTGTCCTGTTCCCTGTCACTTGAGAGAAAAGGCCACCTCCTTCGTCTCCACAACCTCCTTTCACGAGGAGGTCCTGTTCTGCTCCACACTGGTGTGGCCCCACCTGCAGTGCTGTGTGCAGTTTTGGGCACTGCAGTATAAAAAGGGTATAAAATTTCTGGAGAGTGCCCAGAGGAAGGCCATGAATTTGGTGAAGGATTTAGAGAGTAAGACGTACATGGAGCAGGTAAAATTTATTCAGCCTGGAGAAGGGGAGACCTCATCACAAGTTTAGTTTCCTCAAGAGGGAAGGAGGAGGAGCAGGTGCTGATCTCTTCTCTCTGGTGATCAATGAGAGGACCTGAGGGAATGGCAGGAAGATGTGCCGGGGAAGGGTTAGGTTGTTTATTAGGAAGAGGTTTTTCACCCATAAGGTGGTGGAGCACTGGAACAGGCTCCCAAGGAAAAAAGTCATGGTCCAAGCCTGACAGTATTCGAGAAGTATTTGGACAACACCCTTAGGCACATAGGGTGAATTTGGAGTGTGTCCTATGAAGGAACAGGAATTATATTCCATCCTTGTAGGTCCTTTCCAACTCAGGCATTCTAGGATGCTATGATTCTATGATAATAGTGGGTCATGCACATACACCACCTACAGTGGTCAGGCCAGCTAGGTTTTAAGAATTTGCCAGAAAAAAAGAAAATAAAGAAAAAAAACAGTTTAGGGTGTCTCATCTGGTTCAGCTGGGGATTGCATTGACACAGAGACCTCTATCATCAAGCAGGCAGACAGGCAGTAAGCTATCATCCTTTTTGAGATATTCAGCCCCCTTGTAACCATACTTTATGCAAAAGATCCCCACAAATCTGGATTTTTTTTAAAGAAAACACTCTGTCCCTGAATGTCTGTGTGCCAATGCCCTGCTCTTGCTGAGTTTTTAGACTAAAGAGTTGGCTTGGGGAGCCTTTTAGAAAAAGCCTCTGCTGAATAATGTCAGTGAAGAGCTATTGGTTTAGTTATTAGGAGCAGGGAGAACTGCAGGGATAATGATAATCAAACAGACCAGCTACCAGGAAAAAACATCCAGATAAAACAATAATTTGCTTTTCCTTTCTTATTGTATCTGTCAAAGAGGTCAATCCAAAGCCCATGCAAAGGAAGAGACAGACTTTGTAAAATGTCTAATCAGATACAGATAACTAAGTTGCAATACATTGTAAGGTTAGCCCCACCGCCACTTTTACATCCTACATGGTCCCTCATAGAGCCCATGGAGAAAGACAGGCACTGACTGCCAAGCCCCTATCCAGCTCACGCTACAGTGCACCCCTGAGACAGGGTCAATGCACCATGCCTGGACCTCTCCCTGCCTGCCAAGGGACATGAGGCTCATGGAGATGTGTGTTGTAAAAATATCTCAGCTTCAATGAGCTAATTCCCAGCAAACATCACTAGCTGAGCATCAGGGACTAGAGTCACTGGGAACGTGGAATATGTAGCACCAGGTAATGTTCTGCGGTTACTGAGACCAGCTCTGGGGCTTGGCCATTTGAAGACATACTTATTTAGGGCAAAAAAGAGGGACTCTAGATGGGACTTGTAAAATATAGCTGGAGATCATTCAGCATGTGCAGCTTCCTCTGGTTAAGAGAGGTGGAGATTCCAGGGAGGTTTGAAAAGAAAAACAGTCTCCTTCCTGTCATCACTTAAGTGTAAACCAGAGAGTTTTTTTCTGCTCTTCCTAAGTTATGCAAGTTGCTTTTCACGCCATAAAGTTAATGTTTCTGCATTCTCTTAAAAATGTGATAAAGAGCAAATGCCATATCTCAAGGAAGCTAAATGGCCTGCTGAAGTGCCCAAGGCCTTTAACAGCACCTCTGTCCAAGACCGTGAAATGATTCACACTGATGAGTGAAACTCTGGCACCATAGCCTTGCTAGAGGACTTTTGAGAGCCTGTTACTTCTCTTTTGCACTTTCATAACCCATCATTATGTCCTCATGGGAAGACAATGTGATCTTATGTTCCTAGACCATGTTGAAGACCTTCCGTGGGTACCTGCTGAGGTCTCGAGGTAGAAAGGGGAAAGAAACTCCCAGCCCTGCAGCCACTGGCTCTCAAGTATCCCCAGTTGCTGCAAGGAGAGGAAGCACAGGGTGACAGCAGATCAGACAGGAAAGGCTGTTAGGAAAGTGTATTCTAAAATCTTAAATGTCTTCCAACACATCTTTATTGATTATTGGGTTCTCCATTCTCGAGACGTCAGACTGAGTGTATAGCAGTACTCTATTCTGTTATTCAGTGTGCATAAAGGTCTTCACATCTTCCCTTTTTAGTAATAAGCAAGACAGTAGGAGGGGGTTGATTGACACTATATTTTGAAATCATTAAAATAAACTTGGTTAGTTTCAGGTCTGCTTAAGAACAAAAATGTTGCAAAGGTGGTTTATTACTTTTATGCCAATACTCTGCTAATAAACATTACAAGTTCATAACAAATTATTCTACATACCCCCAAGCTGAACACCAACCTCTCTAAACCAAAGTGCAGGGGAAAAAATGTGTTATTGCCCCCTGAACTGCATGTCTAGATGATTGTTATTCCCACAGTGTCAATCGTTCTTATGTCTAACTTGATAAACTGCAGGTGCTTGAAACTGCTGCAACAGCTAGAATACTGATACACAACAGGCGTTCATGTCACATTTCTCCTGTCTGCTGTCAGCCTAAATTTACTTCATAGAAAAGATGATGATAAGGAGTCTCTTTGCACAAAGGAATTAGAGCCTCCATATGCCTCGGCAGCTGTATCGTGGAAAAAGATAATAGCTATAGGTGCAGAAGAGCAAAGATCACGATAATGCTGGTTTCTCCTTTGTTCCAAACATGCAGCAAAGCGGAAAAAAATAGATCTTTTTCCTACAGACTCAAAGTGCAAAGGGAGGTAGCAGTGAGATAGACTTAACAGGTTTTAGCTGTTCTCTGTGTCCTAATATTATCAGACTGAAGTTTAGTTTGTGAAATGTCCTTTGGTGCTGCAATTATATTTAATGGCAAAAAAAAAGCAGCATGTTATATTTATTATACTTTTCAAAATGACTTTACATTTTTCATAGCCTGCTAATATGGCTGGAGTTTTTACTTCATTGCAAATGGAATTGGTCACTACTTAATTTGTTGACACTGGCCATAATGCATCCAAGATAACTGAACCAATGAGGGAACATTAAGGGAGCTAGTTAATTATTTTGTATATATCCATTTCCATATTCAGTGCTCAAAAAAGTTGGAGGTTTTTATTACTTCTTTTAAAACTATTTTATTTAAAATTTTGTTTCCTTCCTGTACTAATTGACTTCATGGTTATATTCATAAATTAATCATCACTGTAGGAGCAATCTATTTCCTGTTTTACCAAGAAATTAATGCAAAAATAATGCTCTTGTGAAACAGTCATGGCAAACAGTGAAGCATTCCAGGAGCCAGAGAGTAATCCTGTAAAATGACATAGCTGTACTGATTTCAGGCATCATTAGTACTTATTTTCAGACAGCCAAAGGGATTTGGTTCTGTTCCTGTCAAAGTTTTGCTTTGATTTTAGCTGGAACAGGGTGAGATCTGATTGAGCTACTAAGCCTCAGTCTGGATTAGAAATTTTAGTGCTATTCTAATAACCTGCTCTGGTACAAATCAAAAACCAACCAAGTCTACACTAAGCAAACAAGGGAGAAAATAAAAACAGGCATATTCTGAACTTTCTTTTCTGTGTTTGGGCACTCCATTAGCACCCCACCACTATGCACAGCTTTTTACCTGCCTCATGTTCCAAAGGAGCCTCATTTTATGTATATTCATGCCTCTTAGATGTGAACAATCGTGCACTAGAAGGAAACACAGCATCTTCAATGAAAACCACTGCTTCTATGCTGTTAATGCCACTGGTTCATATTATAGTCCTAACAAATTCATTAACTTCTCTCTCAGCTTTAAAGCATTCTTACAAAACTAAGAGGCTGAAAGCACACACTGTGGGATGTAGGATTGTGAAGCTGGCAGCTTTCTGCCGTGTTAAAGCTTATGAAAATCCAAATCCAAGCTAAAATGTATGGAATGTGAGCCTCGCCTCAGGGTTTTAAATAAAACGCAGCAAGGCTAGTAAGAGTCCTTCCACTGACTTCACTCTGCTTTGGGGCAAGCCCTTCAAAGATGTAAAACAGGCTTGAAATGCTTAGCTTGTGAGAGAGATTTTGTTACAAATAGAGGTTGCACAAATCCATGACTCCGAGGAGAAGGCTGAACTACACAGCCTCAGGGCCAGAAGGTCATAACCATGAAGAACTCTGCAACCATCATGCTGGCAAGTCAGCCTTATGGGAATGAAGAGAGGAAATGTGGGACAAGAAGGACACTAGGCCAGCCCAAATCAACAGCAGAAGAGGTGGTCTATGGATAGCAATGCTGCAGCTGATACATTTCCATGTACTGGCATTGCTCCCTGGATACCAGTGTTTCCTCCTCCCTCACCTATGTAATACACTCATTTCAGGTTGATGGGATTGTGATTATGAATAATTTTATTTAGGTATCACTGGGAAGAAGATATTTACATTATAGCACAGAAACAGAGTTTTCTTAGCACTTTAAAAAGGAAGAGCAAGAAAACCCCGAAAGCAACTGAGCAATGCAAACGTTCCAGCAACCCAGGATTGTTGTAAGCATTTAAGAGGAGGAGGTGAAGCCACTGCCTGGCAAGCTGCCACAAAGAGACAAGGGACTAGATTTCTGTTCTACTATCTGTTTAAGCTTGTCTCAGGGCTAAGGTGTGCCTTGTCTGCTGAATAATATTTGTCTAATAACTTTTATTCAGCAAAGCTGTACATTATTTTGAGATTTTTGAGGAAATTCATTTTAGTAGGAACAGTAACAATCATTGCTCATCAAAAATGTGGCTGAGAATACATCTGAATACATTTCCCTGAAAGAGGGACTCAGGGTGTCCTATCTGCTCAGATTAGTTTAAACAAACCACTCCTGGCGAGTGATTGCATTTGTTGGCACTCACAGAAGACAGTGCATTCCTGGGCAGAAAGTTCACTGCACAGAAGGGTCATTAGCGAGCCCTTCTATGAACCCCTCCCCGTCTCCAGAACGTCTGCAGCAAGAATGTATCTCTGAAGCAGCTGCTTAAAGATCTGAAGGAAACTTGGCTGGAAGAATAGCCACATGATCCCCCAGTCCCTTGAGCATTTTTGGCTTTCAAACACTAAGTCCAACGTGACATGACAGCCTTATACAATCAAAAACTCCCTGTTGACCAACAGAGCAATACGACATCATGACAGTTAAACAGAGGGGAGGGTAGAAACATGCACCTAGTTTCCCCTTTCTTTCTATATTCGCATGCAAAGTTTTAGCATCTAACGGTTCAGATGGGAGAGAAAACTTCCCACAGTGAGTCTGGCTGTTGTGCTGGGCAGCACAATGGATGTGAGCAAGTTGTCCTGAGCATTTATGATCATTGTGCTCACCAGCTGATGAGGCCCAAGGCTTCATTGTCCAGCTTAGGCCACAGGGTTTGGTTGAGGAAGAAGGGGAGGCTGAGAGGAAGACCTCGTCGCTCTCTGCAGCTCCCTGAGAGGAGCTGGTGGAGAGGAGGGAGCTGGGCTCTTCTCCCAAGGGTCACAACGGGGTGGAACGACCTCAAGCTCCTCCAGGGGAGTCTCAGGCTGAATATTAGTTAAAAATCCTTCATGAAAAGGGTCGTTGGGCCCCGGAAGAGGGGAGGGGGTTGAGTCCCCAACCCTGGAGGGTTTTAAGGGCTGGGTGGACAAGGTGCTGAGGGACACGGGTCAGTGATTGATGGGGACAGTGGACTCCATGATCCATTTGGTCTCTTCCAACCTGCTGATTCTCTGATTCTCTCTGATTCTGATTTGTGTCAAGGCAGATCCGTGGGCACAGCCAGCTCTGAGCTTTCAAAAAGTTTGGATTAGTTTGTTTAATCTCTAGCTCTAGACCTCCATCATCATACTATCCCTTTTGAAATCCTTACTGAAAAACCTCCTCAAAAAAAAAAAAATTTGCAGATCAGAGAGCTCAAAGAAACTATCACCTTGTTGTGTGACAATTAGCTCCATTTTGCTTTTGGTTTCTATCCTTATATACTGGATATGACACCCTGTTTCCACTGTGGGGCACAGGTACAAATAAGGAGAAAAGAGACAAAACTGTTGGGCATGACACATTAATGATCCTTCTCCCTACCATAAAGCTAGAAGAAGATACATTTACGCTTACTCTGAATCCTCTTTTCACAGTCAAAGCAGTGTAAATGAATGCTAGGGTTGGTGAGAATAAGAACTATTATACTGAAAGAGGTAAATTGACCTATCTAACCTCACAGCAATTTCACTGCAATACAGAATTTTCTTTACCCTGATACAACTTGGAAATCTCACACCATCAGTTGTTAGAAAGTGAAAGAAAGTTACTAGATAATTTCATGCATCCCAAACTCTTTAATTTAATCATGGATCATACTTCAAGAGACATATTATTGAAAGATATGTATGAATTTCACATCAAATGCAGGCATTAGTTTCTTTTACTTCATGCAAGATAATTGTTAGATTATAGACAATTGTTGGACAAAATAGCCGCCTTTTCATATATCAAAGTTCTCAAAATCTACTTCACAGCAGAAATGGTTCTAAATTAACAGATCAACAAAAAATTCGAAATTATTATATTTCTCTGACATCTGACATACCAGTTATTTGAAAGTAAATCAAGACTCTCTGATGCTAAGTTGTAGCTCAACTGATTTACTGCTTAGTAAAGTCTAAAAGGAATTATGCTTATTCCAGTCAACTTCTTTGACTGTGTTTCTGAAATGCTTGTGTTCAAAATGTTAAATGTTTTTTTCTGATTTATGGAAGTTTAGAGCAGTCTAAGGGTAGAGACAGAATAATCTGGTTTAAAATATAATTTTTTTCTTCTCATTTCATTAAAGCCAAAAGTTAGACTTCTGAGTTGATTTCTAGAACAGAGAGTAAGTGGCTAAACAAAATAAATTCCCATGAAGCAGAGGAGGGAAGATGTATATAATTCATGAATGACTGATAAACTTCTAAAAAGAGCAACGACGCTGGTGAAGGGGCTGGAGAACAGACCTTATGAGGAATGGATGAGAGAGCTGGGGTTGTTTAGCCTGGAGAAGAGGAGGCNCATTTGTAAAAGAATGCATAACTGCTCCTTTCAAAAGGTAAAGAAATTCAGCAACAGCTGCTTAGTCCAAGTGTTGCAGTGGCTGGAACTGCTGTGAGAAATTCTCTTCAAAAATACAGACACTTTTAGGTTAGGTTTATACATCCTAAAATTATTGAGATACCTTTCACTTAATGGACAGCATTGTCATTTGATTTTTTTTATGATTATCAGTTGGTTTTAAGGCAGTCGTTTGTACCCATTCAGAGCAAGCGTCGCTGCAATCAGACCTATGCAAATAATAGGTTTGGGAGCACAGAATGCAGCCTCTTTACAGAAGATGAAGCTATATAGCAAGGATCCATGCACCATACAGCAAAAAGGACAAATGTAATCCCTGAAGGTGCAAATCCAAATAATGAGTAGGAATTGAGATTGTTATTTTCCCTCCAAGTAAGGATTTGCTACCTACTAAGCGCTGTGCACTGTACTGGGGCTCCCCTTTTGGAAAGGAAGTTAGAAGAAGGGAAGTAATGCAGAAAAATATCCTCAATGAACATAATTCAAGGGCTGGAGAAATGTCTTACTGCAAGAGAAACCAAAGCTAGTCAATGCGTCTTATCTGAAAAAAAAGAAAGGAGCAATGGCTCAGTTATGAGGTCACCTTCACAGAGGGAAAATATCTGGTATTAAAAAGCTCTTGAACTTAGTGTACAAAGCATGACTCAAATTGGTGGCTGGAGCCAGATAAATTCAAAGAGGAAATACTGCACATTTTTAATTACCTTTTTTTATTAAGTTGTCACATTTATTAATTACTGAAACAAACTACTGAGGACAGCAGCCTGGCAGTGTCTTATCAACTAGAGTTATTCCTGGGACATCTGTTCATACAAGGCATTCTGTGTCCAGCACTTGGAAAACTGGCTGAGATGTGCATGATAAAAGTGTGAGTAAGAGTCAAGAGTCTCCCTCAAGCACCAAATCATTTGGCCTTAATTTTACAGCTCAGGAAATAAATCAGCCTCTGTATCAACAGAAATTTGGGGTTTAGATCTGGGCTTTGCAGATCTTTGATAACACCCAGGGAAAATACAAATTTTTATCACAGTAGAAAAAGTTGTTTCACAAATTCTTAATATGTTCCTTTTGGACTTATAAAACCTTTAGGAGGCTTGTGTGGGTGGAGAGTGAGCAGAAAAGCATCTAGTTATTGAGAAATTTTTGTGCATTTTCATGCTTAAAAAGCAATGCTTCTGCCAGCAGTTTTCATTGAACATTGTTATTTATAGAGCCACTTCAGCAATGAAATACGGAGCTGTAATCACTTTCTACATGCTTTGGGAGCCCTTGACATGGGCAGGATGTCTGAGAGGTACTGCATTCAGAGTATCTATTTTTCCTTTCTTAATAAAAAAGATAATAAAAAGCTGTCTTCAGAGCTTCTGTATAAAAGGGGAGAACTCATTAGCTGAGAAACAAAAAAAAAAACCGTAGAGAGGTCATTATGTTTTTGCAGTAAAGATACCAAGTTTAGCCAGACATTGTATTTTAATTAGGTTTTCCAGCAATAAGAGCAGAAGACACTCAAAACAAACCCGCCAAGGGAGGAGAAGTGGTGACTCTGCTTTCCCTTTAAGACCCTGTAGCCAAAGGAGCATCTCCAGGTCTTTTCTTCTCATGATTCCAGCCCTGGTGGAGCAGACCCCATACTCACCCTTCAGCAGAGGAAGCTTCCAACAGTTAAGTGCTGGTGCCTGCAGCCTCCCCTCCCAGTCCTAAAGCTGCTGAACCTGCAGAAATGCCTTCCAATAGGCCAGGACAGAGAAGAGCTTACTTACATGCTCCTCTTGTAATCACAACTCTTCTTCCAAACCTGAAATACTTCAGCCCCTTCTTCTCCTTGGGAAACTGCTAAAACAGATCCTTGTACCCAAAGGGATCTCAGCAGGGTCGGTGGAACTCACAGACACTACCTTTGGGCAGCTGCACTGTTAGAAGGCAGACTTGCTTCTCCAGGCAGGCTTTTGCCCCTCAGCACCTGCACATGCAGATGTGCTATCCTGCAGCACAAGCAGGGTCTGTCCAGGAGCCTTGCAGAGCATGTCACTGACTCATGCTGTTGTTTCAGTTCACAATGTGGTATAATAAATGATGCTGGAAAACAAACCTAGAGTGTTTTTCCTTCCATTTAACACTCTGAGTACACAACTATGTGACCTGCACCATAGAATAATTCAGGTGGAGGTCTTCTGGTCCAAACCCTGCTGAAACAAAGGCTAATGCCAAAATGAATCCAGGTTTTAAATATTTCCCAGGATGAAGATTCCTTAGCCTTCCCCTGCCTGTTGCAGTGCTAACCCATTCTCAGCATGAAGAAAAACTTCTTACGTGAAAGTAGAATTTTTCTTACTGTAGGTTGTGTCTGTTGCCCTTTACCATGCAACTCTAAGAGCAACCCTCCTCCATTTCCTCTATAACTGCCTTTCATTGTTAAAGACAACAATAAGATCACCCCCAAAGCCTTCTCTTTTCCAAACTCTCTCAAGGGAGACTGAGACCATATACTCAAATGCCTGCACATCACACATTTCATAATTTAATTTAAAACCCTCAGATCTCCTACATCTCTCCTGTATCCAAACATTGTGTCAATAGACCGTATCTCATCAAAAACTTGAAATTTATAGTCATTTGAGATTAAAATTGTCTTAATACACAGCAGTATTGCAAGTCCATCAGCAGCAACATTGCCTGCGGTCAACCGTGCAAAGAACAAATTATTCCGTTGTAAATTGAAAATTTATCTCAAGTACACTTGCTCCTGTTTTCACTAAGCAAAGAAGGCAGAGAGACTGGACTGCCAGTCCAGCAGCAGCCCTCTTTCTGTCTGTTCTAACCCAAGGGATTCTGTATATGAAAAACAGTTAAATAGTTCTGTGTTGTCAGAGGGGTTTGTAGGACACAGGTCTTTTTTTCTTTTTTTTCCTTTTTTTCCACAGCTGATCAGAGAAATAAACTGTCAGAAAAATGGCTTCCTGGGGACAATATTAGGTACCTTGTGCTGTTATCCATGAGAAATGAAGCACCCCCTGAACCTTTTGTCTAAACCAGGCAAAATAATTGGAGGACAAAATAACTGCTATTGTAACAACTAACAGGTAAAGGCTTCTTCCTGACCATCTAACACCTGAAACAAGCAAAGGAGAAATCACTACCTGTGTAATAATAGTCTTCTCATGGGAATGTACAGGCAAGTTATCACAGCATGCCTGGGAGTGTGGTCATGATATGCTAGCTGTGCCCCAAGATCTTCCTTTCTGTCCTCACTTGTTCCTCCATGTCACATTTGGAGATGGGTAACCACAGAGGCACCTGCTGCAAAACACCAGACACAGTCAGAGTCACACAGTAGCTCTTCCTCCAATAACTTCTTGGATGTTCATATCCTAAAGCTACATTATTAAAACACTTTGGAGGAAATCTTGGTTCCCTTAAAATGAGAAAAAAATTGTCCTTGTTAAAGTCAGTGGCAAATATTTCCTTTTTCATATATCTGGCAAAACATAAAACTATACGGTTTTGAATTCAAAATTAATCTCTCTGGGTTTCATAGTTTCAGCCAGGC
Source organism: Piaya cayana (assembly GCA_013389865.1). Taxonomy (NCBI): domain Eukaryota; kingdom Metazoa; phylum Chordata; class Aves; order Cuculiformes; family Coccyzidae; genus Piaya; species Piaya cayana. The sequence continues at coordinate 59,870 of WAAB01000296.1, forward strand.
TGCAATGACTTAGCTTCATCGTGGCTTCTACATGTATGCAAATGAACCGGTTTAGCATTATTTAATCTGGAGCATTTAAGTTAGTGAAGCTGAAGCATGTATATTATGACAGAGTTGTGACTTAAGCCCACTAATTGCCACAGCAGTGTCATAAACAATAAGATAAGAAAGAGATGTAAAAAAGTTCTATGAGTGGAGTGAGATACCTTGAATTTAATGTATGCCTAAGACAAGGAAAAGGCCGTGTAATGAAATCTGATGCACAGATAATCTTAGCAGGAATTCACATTCTCGGGGCATTATGACCATCCAGCCTTTATTCTGAATTTATAACCTTCATATAGTTGGCATGTACGGGTGCTAGAATGTGTGTACACAACACCAAAGATGTCCCATGCCAGCCAAAGAAGAATGATCACGTGACTCACTGCAAAAGTCAGTGTTTATCTGCTGAGAAATTCCTTGAAAACAGGAGTAGATAAGAAGTGTATTTGGATACGTTAGGTCCCTGCTTAACCTCAGACCAAGGTAGATGTGATTGTATATGAAGTTGCTCTAGTGCTGCTATGGCAAGTGATGGTTAAGACTGCAATGAGCATCTACAAGTACTCACCTAAAATGGAGGAAAGGAAAATTTGTGCAAAAATTGGCACCCACATCCCAAAGAGGAAAACTGCAAAGAATATCTAACAGTTATGAGCATGATTTCTTAAGAACTCCTGAAAAACTGTCTTCAAGGCTGGAATAAGGGAAGATATCTTCTCCACTAGGGCAGATTCAGATAAAACTGTCATGGATGACATGAAGAAGTAATGACTAAGTGAGTCTTAGGATCTAATAAAGATGATGCACAGAAAATGTGAAAGAAGAAAAGAAGAAAATTCATTACCACTCAGTGCCTAATAAAAACCCTATTGGATTATTCATTGATATCAAGAAACATCCTGAAATTACTCAGCTTCCCAATCAGCAGAAAAATATTAAAGCATTGTACAATGCTCAGGAGGGAAGGATTGTTCCCTGACAGACTGACAGTCCTTCTCTGTGAAATACTAACACATCAAGGGTCACTAAGGAGACAAACATGGAGCAACAGCCCTTAAATTCTTCAATCAATAAAAGTTCTAATTGTAAGTGGTTATGTGTGTGTGCCTATTATATCTACTTTCAAAGGAGATGCTTCTTTCAGTCTAAATTCATATTTACTTCTTTTAAACTCCTTTCATTTCCTGTTTTTTCAGTTTTACTCAGCCAGGAAAATTCCTCGAAGGCAAGCACAAGCACGGTGCACTGCTGCTACCCAAATTTATACATGCAATGAAAAGACTGCAGCCTAACAAAACAGTAAATGTACAGTGACACAGGAAACTCTCCTTTCGTTTTTGACATTAGTTGAAGTCAAGAACATAGAAGAAGTGTTTGCAAAAACACTTATTTGGCAAAACATGCACATTAGGTTGTAAAACTCATTAAGATACATGATTATCTTAGGTTGCAGACTGTGGAGGAAGAACCACAGCACTGTTGCTGAAATGCAGCAAGATTAAGGTTAAGGCACAGCTCAGACAACCTGTTCCAGGACAGTCAAGACCTTGCTTACAGATCAGCCATCCTAGTGTATCTCAGAGCTACCCTCCCTTGCTATGAGTCCCAGAGTCTGTCTTCCCCAGTCTCAAAGGATTTGCAGCCTCTGAGTTTTGTTCTCCACAGCCCTTGTTGGACTTCCATGGCTTGAACTTTTCCAGCCACCTTTTGAACGTATGTGAAGTATTCACAAACTCCTGTTCCGAGGCACTACCAATCTGTGACACTACATCACACGTGATGTGTTATTAGAAGGCTTTTCTTGGACAATTAGAGACATTGTGGTTAAAAGCAGACTGAAAGAGGGGTCCTAAACCATAAAAAACACCAAGGACTTATTTGGCATACAGGGAAGCTGGATTAAAGTCTCTGCGCTAAAATCACATCCGAATGTCTCGCCAGCCTGGCATTTGACCTGACTTTGGGAATTCTGTTGCTGATACTTTTTAGTACAAACTGTTGTGGTGATACCAGTTTTCAAACTGGTCAACCACACTGATTTCTGTGTATCTCTTGGGTCAGGGAAAAGGAGACTTGGTCAGGTTATTAATTTCCTGTGGGTAAGACACGGATTGAAGTTTGTTTCTTGCCTGAAAGATCTGAAGCCACCAAAAGACACATGCAAAGGAATCATAGAATCACAGAACCATCAGGTTGGAAAAGACCCACCAGATCATCGAGTCCAACCATTCCTATCAAACACTAAATCATGTCCCTAAGAACCTCATCCACTCATCCCTTAAACACCTCCAGGGAAGGTGAATCAACCACCTCCCCAGGCAGCCTGTTCCAGTGACCAATGAAGCATTCATGAAAAATTGCTTCCTAATATCCAGCCTAAATCTCCCCTGGCAGAGCTTGCGGCCGTTTCCTCTCATCCTGTCCCCTGTCACTTGGGAGAAGAGGCCAGCTCCCTCTGCTCCACAACCTCCTTTCATGTAGTTGTAGAGAGCAATGAGTTCCCTCAGCCTCCTCTTCTCCAGGCTAAACAACCCCAGCTCTCTCAGTCATTCCTTATAAGGAAGGCACAAAACCAGGAACAGTCCAGGTTTGGAGAGGCCTCTGGAGATCACCTAGTCCAGCTCCTGCTCAAATCAGGCCTGGTTTCAGAGTTAGGTGAGGCAGATAATACAACAAGGTACTGTATGTTTGTGTATGTAAAGTAGCCCAGCATTTTGGCCAGGCACCCTCTGAGTGCATGAACGCAATGTAAGAAAGATATGGGCTGCCAGTAGCCAGTAGGTTATTGCTCCTGGGAGTCACAGGCATGGAATTTGTGTATCCCGCAGCCAAGCTCACCAGCACATCCACTAGGCTATCCTTCAGGGATTCTTCAACTGTGTCTTATTCCCAAATTCTTTTTTTATCATCTAAATACCAATGGTAAATGTTTTGAAGTGCCATAGTTTCTGAGGAACAAAAGCCTATTTATCTGCCTGGAAGTGTTTAGGCAGAACTGAGTATACCCCTATCAATCCATAAGGTCAGTTTTCAAAGCTAATATCGGTCTTCATCTAAACAACGCACTACTGAAAACATTATCCTCCACCCCATCCCCACAACCCCCAACCTGAAACTACATCATAGGTTGGGCCCCAGCCAACCCAGAAGGATGTTAACTTAAAACAAGTCGGTGATGCCTGTAGCAGATCATATCCAGCAAGGGCCAGACCCTGGCACACATGACAGCAGCACGAGCATTTGGCTGATGCTTTTGCCTCTCAGCTGACCAGCCTGACCGTTATGTAAAATTCCTCAGAAGGCAATGAGACATTCCACGTTAGACACAGACAGCCTGAGGAGTAGCTGGATGTAAAACTCAGTGCAGGAGGAGGTGGGGATTTATTAATACAACCCCTCCCCCCAGCCCCATTTACCATTTCTCCACTCCCCTACATCAATCTGCCCTGATTCCTTGCTTTACCAGAGTCTCTCTCAAGCTGTCACATGAAGGGTCACCCATGGGCCGCAAGTTCATCGGCTTCCAGCTCAGATAGAAGATTGCTGTCCACTACTGGCTATAGCTAAGTGCTTTCTCTCCTGTGCTTCTGAGCTTCTTAGTGTAATGCACCAGGAGAAATCATTTCAGTGGGAAATTGCATCTGCAGGGTGAAACACTGGCTTATAAATCAAATTAACTCTATTTGATGCACTATGAAACGTTAAAGTACATCTAGCAAGGGCATACAAGCACAAGACTGTCAATTTTTAAAAAATGTATTAGAAGTTACGAAAGCAAACATAAAAGACTGGCACAAAAAAAAACCCTAAGGGATTTGCTTTTGGTGGCATGTAACAGACTGAGCTTATTGTTGAAAAAGTCAGGTCCTTGACTGAAGCTTGAGCAGTGTTTGAGGATATTTAATGCTCTCACAGTAAGTTTACTTGTACCTGTTAGTGAGTTCAGCTGCCTCATTTCCTACTGCTGCTACATTTTCTCTGCCTCTCCCTCACCGGTTTTTAGGAGCTTTAGCTTTGAGACACACAGCTGTCTCATCCATATATATCACAAGGCTTACTTTGAAGATTTTCCAGTCATATGTGTAGTCAAAGCCCTGTAAATTAGCCCAATGACCTTCCCAACTGCCAGGTAAAACTCTCCCTGCTACTGATGAGATAGAAAGAAAACTTAAATACCTATGAGTACCTTGTATTCTTTGAAAAGGTAAAAGAAAACATATTGCCAAAGCTACCAAACAGGTAGAAATTATTCTTCCTTTAGCATTATTTAACACACTTTCTGAGGGGAAAATCATATCCGTTCCTCGACAGCAGTTTCACATGTCCACAAACCTGAATATTCCATTTCTACTCAAACAGCATCCCCAAAGGCTTGTGGTGAGGAACCATTTCTCCTCCTAGATTCAGCTATAGGAAAAGTCCATAACCTATGCAAAGCCTCTCATTAACTCACCAGGATCTGCTCAGTCCTAAATTTCAGGAATTCTGTCATCCATGATTTCCCTTCTTTGTTTCAGTGATGTTTGAGACTAACTCATGGTGACCTGCTTAAGTCGGAAGAAAGCATACGGACACTTCAAGAGAGAACTGATGAGGTCCAAATTAACCTGCCACCAAAAGATCTAATTCTGCATTGAAAGCTAAGGTTTTGGTGACAATTCCTGGACCTGCCCTCATGAAGCTACCGTGAATTCTGATGACAGCATGTGAGAAGACCAGTTTCATTTTTAGGGCTTAGGCAGCAAAGTTTCTGGTTTAAACCTATGACTGTATCAAGAAATACAAAAAGATTTCTTCACATCAGCTGAACCCTGTCTCTTGAAAGTTGCAGCTCTTCAGTGTGTTTTATATGAATAATACATCTTATTGTCAAAAACGTATATATGAATATTTTATATAAAACTTATGTAGCTACATTTAAGTGACTAATCCCGTTACCTCTTGCCTTAAGTTTTATTGAAAAACAAACTTTCACAGCTAATTTGTAAATTCTCTAAGCTCTCAGGAAGTGGGACGGTTTCACCCTCTTCCTTCTGCAGCAGGAGCAGGGCTGAGCAGAACAGACCAGCCCATTGTTGGTCTGCAGGCTGCTTTTTTGCTGGCAGACTACTCCAACAAGATGACTGGAAAAATCACAACAACGTTACAAATACTGCCAACATGAGTAAAATCCACGAAAAGGAATGCTTCAGAAAGTTAATGGGAGTATATGCCTACTTCATTCATTTTTTTATTAAATCATTTGACTTTGGAGAATTCACCCCACAACATCAATATATTATCTCGACACACAGACCTACACATACAATTTTTTTAAAAAGACCAACCTTCCCAAGAAGTAAGCCTGAACTATTTCCCTTACACATAAACAGAATGAGATGCAAAAAAATATACATTAAGTACTGAAGTAAGTTTAAGTTTAAGTAAGTTTAAGAACATACAATCTGAAGAAAGTTTAAACAATCTTTTTAATATTCTGGGAAAGATTAATTTTTAAGACAAAGTAAAGGCAAAAGGAAAAGTAACAAAAAGAACCACTAAATTTTATAACAGATACTCGTTGTACCTCACTGATATAATACAATGCTGAATGCTCCACTACATATAAATGTTGTCCAGCGACCTTTGCACTATTTTCAAAGCTTGACTGACTTTTTATACATATTAATTTGTTTCACATATTAAAATTCTGCTTCTCAGTATAACAGAACTGCATTACACTATTCTAGAAATAATTTCTTGTAAAACAAAATTAAATATTACCTGCTTTTTTGAAGAGTTCCTGGGGCAGTTCTTTTGTTTGAAAATAAAAACCTCCAAAAAAGATCAAGGAGCACAGATATTAAAAAATAAATTATTTGGGTCAGCTGAGAGAGCTGCAAGTTGTCCGATATTTTCTGAACAGAGAGTTTATTTGGGTAAATGACTTTGTCGCTGTGGAATTCAGCTCAGTTCTTTGTAGTAAGCATCTCTGGATGAGGAGAGAGTGACATTGCATCTTGTGCACACTCATAAATGAAGTAGGAATTCTCTGATTTGCCATCATGTGATTTCAGTGAGGAACTAGCACTTGACTTACTCCCGGCACCCGTTACTCCCTGCCCAAACACAGTTCTTCCAAAGCCTGAGATGATTGTAACAAGTGGCAAAGAGGGAAAGAGTACACAGATCATGATTAGCTTTACTAAGCAGACACTTCATGTGCTGCCCTAACTTTAGGCAGGAAGCAGGAGGAGAACAGAGCAAAAGTACGATTATTAAACTGCCACAGAAGTTATAAAAGAGCAGATTTAACAGTCCTTGCTATGAAAAACTGGCCGTATTTGGAAGGGGGGAGGAGGGATTTATTTTCTGCCATTAGAAAGTACTAAAAATATTATCCTGACAAACAATCATTCTTATTCCTTACACTGGAATTTCTAAGTTTTACAAATTACACAGTAATTGCAGTACTCAATGCAATGTCAATTAAGCACCACACTAGCCCAAATCTATTTGCCTATGCCAGACAAAAATCGATAAAACATACCATCGTCTAAACTCCCCATACAGTAAATGCCATTTGAAGAAACAGATGCTACCTTCATAGCATAGATACAAGTAGAATAACACAAAGGAAAATAATACAAAATCTGTTCCTCACAAAGAGAGTGATGCTACTGGTATTTTGCCTGGAAAAAATGCATATTATTAAGCAGTACTGATGGTTTCTTATGAGCCTTCCTGAAAAAAGCAATCATTCTTGAAAGATGAGTAACCTTTTTTGACCTTCTAAGATTCAAGACAGAGATGAACACTTCCCGCTCCCTCAGGATTGTCCATAAGGACAACATCAACAGTTATCTTAAATGTCCTGATTTGATGTACATCATGGATGTACATCCATGGACTGTCTCTCCTCTCTTTCTGCTGGGGAAAGGCACTTACTATACGAGTCTGGTGAGGAAATGTGATAAGGTGGCCCTCTGTGCAGTCTCTATTAAGTTGTTATAGTTATGCTGTTGCTGGAGGTACTTAATTGGCCAAAACTGGGGTTTTTTTCGAAACTTCCCTGCCACCTTCAGGCTGAAGTGCTCTTTTGTTGCAAAATAGGTTCTAGTTTAATCTGATTGTCTACAAACACCAAGGTGACAAGGCTGTAGGAAGTTATTTATATCCCTGTAACTCAGGAAGTAGTTGTAACTCAGAAGCCTGGTCGCCCCAAGTCTTTGAAAATTTATTTATACCTATCCCCAATACCACAGACTTGCCAACTTTTTAGTCATAGAAAATTTAATTTCATGGAAATATTAATTTATAAATAGATTATAAACATATGGGTGTCCTCCCATCCGATTTTATGCAGCATATGAATCTAGTTCTTTTGAATAATATTCTGATGTGTTAAGAGTAATTATTCACCTCTAACTTTATAATAATTTATTTGTGTTTCTATTGTTTAGATTAGCGACTAAGACATTGCTTATCTGCTTAGTAATTGTATTTCAAGAGGGATGTAGAGTTCACCAAACACTCATCACCTCATTTGAACTGCCTTTCCATTCAGATTTGTGCTACATCACCAAGATAGTGGAATGCTGGGCAGAAACCCAGAAAGTTAAAAGAACTTCTTCCTGTAAAATTTATATTTTAAATAAGCAACTTCATGCACTCCAGTGAAATGGGAAATTAATGTTGTGCTTTTTCACCTGTTTCCTATAAACCTTTAACTGTCATAGAAGTGAGGGCATTTCCTGGGAAAAACTAACCTAAAATCTGCATATTGATTTGTAAGCGAGTCCAGAGAAGAGTGACAAGGCTGGTGAAGGGGCTCGAGAACAGGCCTTATGAGGATTGGATGAGAGAGCTGGGGTTGTTTAGCCTGGAGAAGAGGAGGCTGAGAGGAGACCTCATTGCTCTCTACAACTACCTGAAAGGAGGTTGTGGAGAGGAGGAAGCTGACCTCTTCTCCCAAATGACAGGGGACAGGACAAGAGGGAATGGACTCAAGCTCCGCCAGGGGAGATTTAGGCTAGACATTAGGAGGAAGTTTTTTACAGAAAGGGTCACTGGTCATTGGAACAGGCTGCCCAGGGAGGTGGTTGATTCGCCTTCCCTGGAGGTTTCTAAGGCACGGGTGGACAAGGTCCTGAGGGGCATGGTTTAGTGTTTGATAGGAATGGTTGGACTCAATGACCCGGTGGGTCTCTTCCAACCTGGTGATTCTATGATTCTATGATTCTATGTGATAATTTGGAGGCTACTGCATACATATGCTGATGCCATGAGCTCAGTGTGCTCTGTCAGGCTTTGTGAAACTGCATACACCACTGGGTTGGAAGGAGCTGCAGCTTTTCCCTCTGGGGTAATAAAAAGTTTGGAAGAGCCAAGTCTAGCCAGAGGGGTGCACTGAAGAGATTACCTGAAGTGATTCTCACCTGTCTGCAGCAGCAGAAGAAAGTTGCCCAACACCAAACATAGGAGATAAGGTATCCTTAGGGCATGCAAATAAAGACGAAATCAAGACAGGATATGTGGGATGAAACAAAAAGTGTAAGCGCCTTTCTACCTTATGATAGAAAGGGGGTTCAGAAGCAGGTTACTTGCAGATCCTGTGCAGACTGCAGCTGAGCAGACCTGAAAGAATCCATTGTTCAGAAGGAAAAGACATCAGATGTACTTCAGCAGTCTTAATTATGCCCTGAGAAACTGAGGTTGATGTCTGAGCACAATGAGAAAGAATAGGGAAATGCATCAAGGATTTATTATTATTATTTTCCCAGATCTGCAAAACAAGGGCAATAGGAATGTAGCAAAAGCACAGAAAGCCAGGCAAGGCTTGCCTCCCAGAGCCATGCAAACCAGGGGACACAGGGCCAGCATCCAGACAGGTTTTGACCCAAGGTGTGGCACAACAGAAACACCAGGGATGAGAACAGCTGTGTGGGTTGCAGAGTTGCAGGTATCAATGCAAATGTTGGAGTATAAAGCAGGTAGAAGTCTGAAAAGGATGAATCAGTAAAGTGAACCCAGTTAGTCTTTTAAGAAGTCTCTTCTTATCAGGACTATCAAAGGATGGGGAAGCAGAAGAGGGGAGAATACAAGCAGAGGATAGCTGGGGCAGGCAGGCTCACAAAATAACATCGAAAAGCAGAGAGCAAGAAAATTCACAAGAAAATTCAAATGAACAAACACTGAAAGGCTGGAGGAAGCTCATGCAGTCAGGAGTGAACAGGACACTGCAGAACACAGTTATTTTGCTTCCTTAACTCTATTAGTAAATTAAGGGAAAAACAGCAGCATGACTCACAAGACTGCACTAGGGAAAGTGGTGCTTAATGTCCCCAAGTCTTTGAAAAGAATGCATTCAGCATACTGCTGATAAACTACATAGAAGATTATTCCTCTTGCTTGCAGTAGAGTCTACAATGGGAACAAAAATATAAGAAAAATTACTGATAAATTATAAGATCACATCTAGAACAAAATTACAGAGAACACACTGATTTTGCTCCATTTGACTAAGGATTTCACATCCATAAGTCTGTACAACAAAGCTAACTGGAGTCTGGACTCAAACATCTTTTTTCTAAGCTTTTAAACTTCTACAAATTAATACTGATCAGTTAGGTGGGAAACTAGGTGTGATTTTAGTTTCATTATCTGGGGGTTTTAGAGCAAAATCATGGTTTCCAACACATCCTCTGAAGGTTTCCATGGACAAAATCACCATGTATTTCTGGTTTTTAAGATAAATAAATAAGTACATAAATAAAGAATATCTTAACTCAGGTATGCTAAACAAGTCCCAGCTGCAGAGGTGAATAAACACTTGTTTCTCGGTAGGGAATAACATGCCTGCAAACAGGCTGACTGCTGAGAGAATCTCACGTAGCTCAGATCGACAGAGAAGGACTTGCACATTCCTGAAAGCCTTTCCAGGCAGAAGAGCACTGCCTGCTCAACTCTGGGGGCTGGAATCACAGAGGGGTAGCAGGAAGCCTGCTCCTGGTGTCTTCAGCACGTGAAAGGGGCAATTCCTCCACCTACCTTCTCGTTCACTCTTGCTGCACTGCTGTGACTGTGTGAAAACCAGGTGTCTAGCCTAACCACTCTCCTACATTTTAAATCAAAATATAGACATCTTTAATGGACAAATCATCCCAACCTAAAGTAGGAAGGAGTCCCTTATGGTAAATTTTAGGTGTCTACATGAAAACCACAGGTCTAAACTCCCTTTTGTGTTTCCTGGAGATGATAAATGCACCAGCAGAGTCTAAGAAAGGGACATTCACACCACAACCAAGTGTCCACTGCATGATGAGATTTAAAACTCTTCAGACTGTGTCTGAATAGCCTTGTCTGTTTCATTCTCCTCTAGTTATCATTTTTCTACCTGTATGCTCCTGGCTCTTCCTCTTTTTTCTCACCCCTGTAAATGCCTGTCTGCAATAGAGAAGAGATCCGGAGGTGTGAAGGATGGTGAGAGGAATGGAAGCAAGCAGAACTGGTGAGAACACAGGGGCAGATACGTCCATTTGCTCAACACCAACCTGAAATATTAATAGCATAACTTTTTTTCGGGAGCAAAAGTAGAAAAGTAAATCATATGGAGGGAGTTAATACCTAGCCTATAGTTTATGCTTGCAAATTGTCCAGCTGTAATGATTGTGACAAGTGGCTGCCATCCTCTGCAGTTACTGAAAAAGAGCAGTACAGTTTTTCCAGCAACAGTGCCTGCTCAGTGGTAAGTTAAGATTCTGGATGTTGAACTGACCGATCAAGAAGCCTGTGCTGATATATGCCAGAGTTAAAGAAAACCAAATCAATTAACCAGCCAAAATCAAAGATTCGTTTTATGGATCACATGGGAACAAGCAGTCACTCCAGGCTGGACTGCCGCAAGGAAAACCAGAAGAAATCCATCTCTGACACCCAACCCCAAGATCTTATTCATTCAGGGCGAGGCTAAGACAGTAGCGGTGTTCTCATTCAGTTCCTGGTGATATTAAACAAACATTCTGTGGATTCTATATGGACTTTACTCTTGGAGGTCTCTTAAATGTTTCACATCAACATACAGTTTTTATCACACTGGCTAGCCCAGCACTGGTCATGCCTCGACAGCAGCGGACAAGCCTGCAAGGAAGAGCAGAGCATCCATGAACTTTGGATACTTGCTTACAGCGTGTTGTGGGCAAGGAGATGGGCATTCCTCCCAGCCTTGTTATCTGTGCCTGCATCCACTGTGAAAAGCTCCATGCACCAGGTCATGGGATATGGTTGGGGAAGAATGCTTGTCATAATGTTACCCTTTCAGCTCTGGGCCATGAAAGGTAGCATTCACTGCCTGTCTGACATTGCTCCTGCTTCCAGCCATTGCCCCAGATGCTCTGCATGACAAACGCTGCCCATCTTTGCAGACCAGGGAGCTTATGGGCATCTATACCTTGCTTCAGCACCCAGAGAAAGAAGAGCAGCATGCAGGAGATACAGAGAGTGTTATTGGGACCATTATGCGACTCTGTTTAAGGAGATGCTGTTACAAGAGCAAACGCCCTTGTATGCATTGAACACAAACGTCAAATCAAGCACGAGACTATTCATTGTACAAGAGGAGCTTCATGTTCAAAGGTCACTCCATATCCTTAGGGTTAATCATAACTCAGCTGAGGCAATCACAAAGATAAAACTTTATCTGTTCAGTTATCTTGTCTACACAGAGAAACAAATACAGAGTGGCTCCAAATTCTACACCTCTCTGCACCTATGCCCGTATGTGCACCTATTCCAGAATAATCACGAATGCCACCTCTCCATTTCCCCACCCTGCACTGGTCTGAAGTGAAGCAAGAAAAATAAGTACTCCAGGATAGTTATGCTGCTGTCCATGAGGACTCAGACAGGGTTATGGAGATATCATTTCTCTGTGTGAGGCAGAGAGGAGAACATGTCTCTAGCAGATGTGAAATTTGCTTGAACTGAGAAATTTTCTGAATTTTTCATAAAAGAAGGTATTTGACTGCTAGGATTTTTCAGCAAAGTTTAATAGTGGTTCAGAAGTTTTTTATTCCCTTCAGTGTTACATAGTCCTCTCCCAATTTTTTGCTGTATATGTGTATAATTAATGATAATACATAATGATAATTAATGATACATACATACTCTATTCACAAGTCTACTAGGAAAGTTCTAACATATTACCTAACATATCCTAGCCCCATTACACAGAATCAGTCACATTAGTCTGGTTGAGCAAAAGCATCTCCACCCCTGCAGGGCTGAACTCAACATGTCCCAAACTGGTGAAAATTATTTTCTTTCCAGGCTCTTTAAAGCATAACTGGCTCCCCTAAGCTCACCTATAAGAAATCTCAGCATAAATCCTCATCTCCACATTGGACTTGAATGAAGGAGAGGCGTATTTTACAAGACAGTGTTTCATTTCACATCACAGATTTTCTTTGTGACCTTTTACTCTGAATGGGAAAGGAGTCTTTGTGTCTTTGGGTATGGTAGAGATGACTCACATTAACATGAACACAGCTGTTTAAAGGTTCAGATCCAGTAATTCCCAAAGGCTTTTTTTCGGCTTCTCCTTTGCTATCATCTTCTTCACTATTTTTTTGTTCTAGCCACAAATTTCAAGTGGTAACTCATCATGGGTGACCTGAACCTTCCACTTAAAGGCATTGTTAGCTCAGAGGGCTGGAAGTCCAGTTTCAAGGCATTTAGTGTTGGATCAAACATGCAACAGCCCCATGGTGCAGAGAGCTAAATGTTATGTAGGCTTATTTTACCACTTCAAACTCAGATGATTACGGTAGTGGGTGAAGTAGATCTTATCAAGCTCAGTGTAAGGTTAGTTATCATCTGTCCTGGAACTTGAATGAAGTTGATCCAAAAGGTCCAGTATTCTACAGCAGAAAACTGCAGGACCATAATGACTGATGAACAATCTAGTAAAAATTCTATTCACATATGTAAATCCAACATAACAAAAGCCACGTTAAAAGGAAATCAGTTCTACACCATCACCAGGAGTGTCTTCCAGTGAACACAGCCAACCTTATGTTTCTGAGTTACACTCAAATGCTTATCTCTGAAGGGTGTTTCTCATCACACAGGATGCTGAGGACTGCTCACTGTTGGCAACTGATAGTCCATATCAGTGGTAGGAAAGCATCATTTCATTTAATGACAATCCAGCCCCAACATAGTATAGCCCCTTTTCAGAGCAGTTTGCCACTTCCAAGGTGGCTTTTGGGGCTAGTTAATGTTTAACCCAGAGCAGGTACCTTGCAATCCCTCCCAACACAGCAGTAATCTGGTTATGATGTTATTATCAGGAGCTGCCATCTTCATCACGCAACAGACAGATTACTGAAAACTCATGAAATTACCCCATGAAGAGCCACATCAGCAAAATGTGTGCTTAGTAGTTGCAATTCACCTCTTTCCTAAAAGCAGTAGGAAAGCCAGGCCTAGGTTCTGATGGGTAGAGAGGACACTGACTACTCCTGCAAACACTACTAACTCAGAGGAGTTTTGAGACCACAAAGCAACCTGAATCTCCCAAAGGTGCTACAAAGAAGTTTTTCTAATATCTCCTGTAAGGCCTTAGAAGCAACTGCCACCACTATGTAAGAGATGAGATGGTAAGAGAAGATAAAGGTGATGAAAAGCTTGTATCACTCCCAAATGGAGAAAAATATCTTGTACAGTTTAATCTTTCAGATTAAACAGTCTGCAAACAAGTTCTAGCTAGGGATTTTGCCCTCCCCACTTCTGACTTCAAAGCTTTGCATAAATGCATATCCCAAAAGCATGCTTTGATCATGTGAGCTATTACTGTAAAGTAATATTGGCTTAAACTACTTTCCATTAGTTGACTCTACATTCTCTAACTCTTACCTCTTTGGAAAACAATTCCCAGACCAACATTGATCTGTTTATAGACGTATAAGGGCAATCCTGCTTGCATTTCTTCTACATGGTAATGCCAATCACATTCTTCCCAAATCCTTTGATAGTGTGAAGCAAGCAAGCACAGTAACGTTTTGCTTACTTTTTCCTCTTCCCACTCAGTGTTTACCGCTGCTGAGCCTGCTTTCATGGACATAGCAACATACATTTTTCCAGAGCTGTGAGCATCGGTTCTGTTTGTCCATGCTCCCTTTTCAGGACAGCAGCCTTTTCTTAGTGGGATCAGCCAATTCTCTTCAGTGCATCACCTGGCAAGTATGAAGCCTTGGCCTCATCAAATAAATGTGTGTAGCACTCCTACAAGATCATTTTTATCAATGCAGCCTATATGTTGAAATAGGGGTTTTGTACAACATGGGAACTTTGATCTTCTGACTCCCAGTCCTGTGCCTTAACCACAGAGGAAGTTTGAAAATCTCCCACAGGGTTCTCCTCCCTTGGTCATGTCTCTACATGGGTAACTTAACACCACTGCAATCTGTCTGAGACCAAGCAATATCATTTTGAAAGGAAACATCAAAATGCTATTGAATTCCTGCAGCATGTAGGCAGTGGTTTTGCTGAACCAAGACTGAGAGACTAACCCAGGGACTGAAGCAAAAAATTATTTCACCTTTGGCTTGGATGTCACCTGGACTCGTACTTGCCTTTATAAAGAATTCAATAGCAAATGAATTTCTTACTCCCAAGGGCCTTCCTCCCCTGACACATACAATGCCCAATGTTTGTCTTCTGACAGTGCATAAAAATCATTAAACAGACTCCTGACATCCAAAGTAGTTGCCATTTTCACAGTAAACAATTTTGATCTGTTCATAACAAACTAGAAAGGCAAATTACCTGGCCACAGGATGGTATTTGCACTGAAGCAGGCAATGCCTACGATGTAAAATTCGGATCAGCTTCATGGTGGTTCCAGGACAGATGATAACTAACTTCACACCAAGCTTGATATCATCTACTTCACCCACCAGTATAACCATCTAAGTGAGTTTGAATTGGTAAATTAAGCCCACACAGCATTTAGTTATCCTTGCCATGGGGCAGCTGCATTTTCCATCCAACACCAAAAGCCTTGAAACTGTACTTCCAGCTGTCTAAGATGACAATGCTAGATTATCCCAACGAAGGAGCTGCCTAGGATGCAAACATTGAGTCTGCAAATGGGGCCAAGATGAAAGGTTTCCACAAGCCAGAAATACTAAAGAGGATAAGGATCGGAAACAAAAGAAAAAAGCAGCTCCAAAAGATTGGAGACACCTAGGCCCCCCTGTGTGGCAGGGGTTCCTGCAGAACAACACACTTTATCTGGTGGACAAGAGGCATCCTTTATCCATGGCCTCCCTGCCTCTCAGGGACCACTGGAAGGATGTGGCTGCTGCAGATAAGAGAGGCAGACTTGCCTCCTCACCCTCCCATGTGTTCCCATCACTTCTCCTCTGCAATCCAGCCTCAGGCCTCGACACGTCCTGTTCTCAGTGGCCAAAGTTGTGGTTGTTTTTGAGGCTGTACTTTTTTGACAAAAAGTGTGCTCACAGCTCAGCAGGTCTTCCCTCTCTGCAACCAGCATACAGCCCCTGTATCTGGGAGGGGAGTAGGCATTTGCAGTCTTGGAGGACTGCAAAAGAGGAAAAATAAGGACTTGAGGGCAGGACTGGCTTAGCAGCGCTCCTCTCCCAACCCCATCTTGCAGTGCCAGTGAATTTGGTTGTGAAGCCACTTAATAAACAATAGAAAGGAAACTTTCATTGAAAAACAGCCACCGACAGCTTGGGCAGCATATAAAGAGGGAAATGCATTTGGCCATAAACTAGAAACATCGCTGGGCTGAGGTGCTATGACAGCTAGTTTCACCTGTGGTGGAGGAGACTGTTTGTCCCACGAGACCGTGTTCAGCCACAGCGGTAGCAATCCCTCCCAATAGATGTGCTGCTCTGGATGGAGTTGTAGGAAGGCACAAGAAGACTCCGGCAGCTCAGAACAGCAAGTTTCCTCTATCGTAAATTATCAGCAAGCCTTGATAGGGTCAGCAGTATAAGAAGAGAAGTTGTCATCTGGTCAAGGAAGCTTTTATTNATGTCTCAAACCACCTTCATTAGAACTTGATGGACAGGGTGCCATTGCAGAGTCTGTTCTACTTACTATAATCCCTTTTCAGAGAAGCTAATAATGAATAGAGCATTGCAGGAATAGCAAATAAGCTGAGAGGACTCAAGAAATCTGTTTGAGCAGCTGCGGGTAGCTGAAGTACTGCCAGAGCATCTTCATCAAGAAATGTCTTACAAGGTTGTTAAGACTCTTACTGCTCAGAGTTCATTATCTGCCTGAATCGGGCATTCTGGTGCTTAAATGTCTCTAAAGTTAGAAAGTATGAGGGCTGGGGTGGAGGGTCAATTATCTCTCCTGCAAGGAAATTCTTTCTTCTTCACCTGGTTTGGATAACTGGACAACTGGTCGTTTCTTTTTTTAATCCCGTTTTTTTTGCATATTGAAAGATTTAGCATGGTGTTTTTGTCCAGTATTTCTGCATCAGACGTTCCCGCTCTCTTTGACCTCTCCTTCATGTCTGTTCTCTAACACTGCCAGAGACGTGCTCCCCTTGGTACTTTCTCCAGGCAGGATGCTTATGTCTTAGGGAATACCCAGTACTCCAGTCAAGGCTACATCCATTATCAGGTTAAAATGGACTTTCTGCACTGAATGCCAATGAAACTGCCCTGGGAGGACATTTCTTCCTTTTGCAACTGCTCATTGTTGCTGAATTGTTTGGTCTGTGGTCCTCACACCCCGTCCACTAGCATTGCCTCATCAAGAAATTCTTAGTGTTGTTTGGCCCTGACTGCAGATAAAGAATTACACACACACTTGATTTCTTCATGAAGCTGCTGTCCACAACTTCAGTTACATGCATCACATACCTAGAAAAGCCAGGATCCAGTGTCAGTGAGTAAACTGCCAGTATAGCCCACTCGTGATACACAGAACTTTGTCCACTACACCTACAGGGGAAGGAAAAAGCTTCCAGTCTAACAGATCTCACACACATTTTGTCAGTATGGGACTACTCTGAGATATGGTCGAGGCCTTGCAGCCTGTCCTCCTGACTTTCACCCCTGCAGGAAGGAGCTTGGTCTTATTCCATGGGAGACAATTCATTAGCCTCCAGGCCATACACCCTCCAAATACACATTCCATCTGCTCTATGCCTCTCTATGTATCCTCCATCTGCCTACTTGGCCTTTGTCAGACACATACCAGCATTGTGAAACAGCTCTTGAAGAGAACATTTCATCCTGCTGGGTATAAATTTTGTTCTTTGCATGCCTGCCAACAATACTGACATTTGGACGTCCACTTCTCGATGCCACAGCGATCATCTCCAGATAGGGCACCTTACAGCTAATTCCACAGCTGCACAGCCAACTAATAAACCACATCTGACCATACTCACAAGGGTGAGAGAGTTTCTGTTCCTTTGAGGGCATCTGGTCAAAAAGCCATAAACAAGAACAGAGAAAAACAAACCTGACCAGCACGCGATGAGTGAGATTAGGATGAGAAAGAACCAAGTGAGTCACACTAATTGGTAGGGACTGGAGCACAGGAATGCTTCTTTCGTCAGCCAGGATAACAAAAGGGAGGTAGATAAACACACAGAGCACTGAAACCTGAACAATTAACATTAACAAGCACAATAACCAAAATGAAGCTGGTCAGTCATAGTAAGTGATGGGCTAGCAAGAACTTGCAGGCAAATTAGGGCTTTGCAACTGACAGGGATAGAAACCTGAGGGTCCAGGATACTGGAAGGGGTCTATGCCTACTGATGTGTGCAGGGAAAGGGACGCAGGGAGGGGCAGAGGGGAGACAGAAAATGGCATACAAGAGGTTGGTTGCACTTAAAACAGGGCCAGTCAGTATGTCAGTCTAGCTGAACCCTGTCCCTTATCACCACCACCTGCCTTGTCCTCTTCATTTCCTAATCAACCTTTCATTAACTATCCCTTGCAGGATCACACTCTATACCTCATGCGTACTGCAAGGACCAAGTGCTGGCGACTGGTGAGTGGGAGTGACTGAAAATGGATGCCAGATACTGTCAAAAGCAGAGTTTCAGCATCAGCTACCAGAGCAAGTGGGGGTCTTTAACCCCTAGCTACTGCAAGCAGCCACATCAGTGTCTCTCGGATATATACACATTACTGATTGAACCCGTGAAGGGGAAAGCAGCAGCCACATCACTCAGCCTGAGCAGAGACCACAGGGTGGGCATACGCTTCATATTGTAAAAGGGCATCTGATACTCTTCTGCTATGATGGGAAGGGAAAGAAAAGGAGGAGGGTTAAAAACTATCAGTTTTGCCATTCACTCATTCAAAAGTAGAATGCTTCCTTAGAAAAAGAATGTCTCCCTTTTGCATTTCTTGGAAGAAACACACTGATACTCCTTTTTTATCTCTAAGCAAGTTATACAACTTTTCCATAGTATAGTAATTCATAGCTAAACAGGGTTTGAAATTCAAGAATGGCAATTGAACTCTGTCTCAGTCCTTAGGCATGTCCTTAGTCCTTGTGGCATTTAAAAAGATAAGATCCATCCATCAAGTGTCCTGAAAAGCTTACTACAGAACCTCTTTGATCAAGCTGGATGCCTACAGGGTGCGGGTGTTACCATGGCAAAGGACAGCAGACAACCACATGAGCACCTCTCTACCAATTTCTTTACCTCAGGAGAAATTCAATTCAGCAGCAAAGATAAAAGAGGTTGCTCAAGGTTTTGGGGTTTTGCAGATTTTAAGACTCAAAAAATACTCAAGCTTTTTTCATTAGCAGACAGAACAAAGCTGGAGGATAGGGCACAGGCCCGACTTCTGTAATGTGCAGCAAGACAGGGGATTGGGACAGAAGAATTTATCACAAGAGATCTTCAGTGCAAAATAGAGGCTCATGGATTTCAAACTCTGATATATTAACAACACGGATGTATTAACAATACATAGATAGAAACGTGCTAGTGATTAGGCACATATAAAACCTATTTTCCTACTTCGAAAAATGAGTGCCTATGCTCTGTATGTAAAAACATAACACCTGCCTGAATGCCACTTGATTTCAACGAGTTATTCAAACAAGCTACTCCAGACGCAGAATGTTTTACGATCAACCCTTGTAAAATGATATTTTCTCAGAGACAATATGCTATACGAGTGGCATATATATACTCTTCTACTCACATTCAGGTACTTGAAATCTGTCCCTCACCTACTGAAAAGCAAGCTTCTTCCCAGTTGTTCACGAGCAAATTTACCTTTACTGATAACAGCAGCATTAGCAACAGACTATAAACAAAGGGTACCTAATAGCTACCATTAATGTGTTGAGTAGACTTGCTCTGAGTTTATTATGACTCATGTTCTACCTATAGCAATGCACCTACAATTGGTGGAGCAGCACCAGAAACATTCAGTCAACAGCTGTAACCTGCAGAAAACATTTCTCGGTAGAGCTGTTGAACTGTTCATCCGATATAAGAAATGCATTACCATTAAAAGACACACACTCTGTCTGTGGCAGAACTTTTATTGGAGGGAAATTATAACTTTTGCATTTACATGGCACAAATTATATACAGTACACTTTCCATGATAAGAATTATGATGCTGTTCACAGAAAGGTATCAAATTTGAGATAAATAACGCATAAGCTAAAATATACAAACCAGGGGTGGAGGTGAAACTATTGGCCATTTTTATTTCTATAGAAGAATTTCAAGGAATAATGTTAATTCAAAAATTTTTAACAAACTTCTAGTAAAGTTAATTGAAATATTTATAATACTATTCAGTTGTTGCACAGTATTTCCAATATACAATCAAGAAGATGCACAGAACACAACACTTAATATGAAAAAACCTATTGCACCCACACTTTAAAGGTTTCACTGCCTTTTGGATGCTGCACTACCATATTTATATAAACATTTACAACACTTCAGTAAACACAAAGGTTCTAAATGTAGTGCAGCATTATGGGGGACCACTTTCCGCTCTTAAAATACATGTTAAATGCCCATATACTGTGCCATTTATTCTAAGTTGATGGTTTAAGCTGTAACCCTTAATTCCTACTTTGAGTAGCAAACACTTTCCTCATGTTCAGACAATAACCATCCCCTCTGACTATATATTCTATATTCCAAGCCCTAAACTGTCCTTGGCTTCACTGACATTTTGGCATTTTGCCTTAGTGCTTGTGACAACTATACCTTATGTTATTTTTTTTAATGTCCCGTTAAGTAGTCCTGTGTAGAATCTGAAGCAAAAGAATCTGCATCTTCATTATCAGAATCATCGCTACTGTCATCAGCTGCTGGCTCCCCAGTCAGTGCTATCCGAGCATAATCATCAGTATCTATAGACTTGCAGAAGTGAATGGCATACTTCAGTTTTTCCTCTAGTACCTGCTTACAGGAATATCTGGGCAGCTTCAGGAGAAAAAAGCAAGTGTATGACTCAGGAAGGAAGTGGTCCGGAGGATTGTATTTATCCAATACCTGTTGAAAGCAAAAAGCATAGCGTTTTTGATTCACTGCCCAAACCACAAATAAATATCAAATACTTGTGAATATTTTTATCAGCATATTAGACGTGTGATTCTGATGCTGCATTCTCTTAAAAGAGCAATGAAAAGACCAAATCAATTTTCACTACACTAAATAAATATAACTAGGTATATATAGAACCATAGAATCACCAGGTTGGAAGAGACCCATCGGATCATCGAGTCAATCATTCCTATCAAACACTAAACCATGTCCCTAAGGACCTCGTCTACCTGTGCCTTAAACACCTCCAGGGAAGGCGAATCAACCACCTCCCTGGGCAGCCTATTCCAATGCCTAATGACCCTTTCCGTAAAAAACTTCCTCCTAATCTCTCGCCTAAATCTCTCCTGGCGGAGCTTGAGGCCATTCCCTCTTGTCTTGTCCCCTGTCACTTGGCAGAAGAGGCCAGCTCCCTCCTCTCTACAACCTCCTTTCAGGTAGTTGTAGACAGCAATGAGGTCCCCTCTCAGCCTCCTCTATATGAGCTGCTTTGATTGTGACTGTGTGCCTGCAAACAATCTAAAAACAATTACGTTACTTCAGCAAATACCAAAACACAATTTGACAACTGTCATTTTTTAATTTGGCTGAAATAATTACTGAGCTGAATGAAATACTAAGTAAATGCGAGCAAAACAGTTAATATGCCCAACAGTGGAAAATTATCTAAATCCAGAGAAGCAAATGGCTGGAAAGTAAAACTAATATCCTGTTGCCCAAGTCCAGAGAGGAAAATATCTGTACACATTATAGGTCTCTGTTGCACTGTGAAATATACAGTGTAGTGTCAGATAAACAGTATAATGAAATCAGCCTGTTCTGTCACTACCTCATGCTACTACCTCTTCACTATCAGCTTTTTAAAATGAAAAACCCACACCTCATTGCATACACCTTACCTGAATAACAAAGTCCCTCCCTCTAAAGTCTGCAATAGTCCTGGGAAGCCTTGTTCTGCCCCACACAAAACGCAGGAAGAGAGATCGCTCTGTATTGGAGAAGGACTCCATCACTTCCCAGAACCACTGTATCAAGGAAGCAGTCGGCTCAATGCCTTTGTAAGTTGCTACAGATTTCAGAAGGTGAAGTGGAATATCTGGGCTGCCACATACCTGAAAAACAAAACATAGTGATAGGTTACAAAATCTGATTAAATTGTTCAATTCGTTCACCCCATTCCTTCGAAATATTTAAACAGCTTTTATACTGATAAAATGAAAATTCAAATATTCAAGGCCCTGTGCATAGCCTCCCATTGCAATAATGCTAAATTTACATCTTCCCATCAGGGGACAATAATGAAGCTTCTTTCATATTCCTGAATCACATAAAAAATTAAACATTTTACTTTGGACAAATATCTCAAATTTGCCTCCTAGGTCCCTGTTTTGTGGGATTTTTAGGCCTTGTTGTTTGTTTCTTCCAGAAATAATTCAAACTATCACTACTCAGCTATATCAAAATAACCTTAACAACACCAAAAGCGCAATTAAACATTTTCTCATCATTCCTCGGACAAAACCTTTATAATCACAGATCGAGTATTAGATGTAGTATTTAATGCAAGGTTTTAATTGGTAAGAAATAAGTGAAGAATCTCACTCCCAATTACTTATCCTGACAGAAGTAACAAAACAGAAATTGATACCATAGTTTCCAGTTCATATCCTGTAAACAGCGAAAGTAGAGGAACTGGAACAACACGGGCCATCCCTTCACGAACTGCTGCAACTTGTTCATCAAACTCGTGAAGTCTGCAGAGACACATGTTCAGAGCTTCTATGAATACCATTTCTAGTAATTATTTCTAGCAATTACTGTAATATCAGGGAAGTTTTAGCTGCCCTTCTCAATCCTCCAGCTACGTCCCAAGGAACATTAATAAGCACTTATCACACAAGGTATATGGATTTATACCAGTTTCTATGCCAATTCATACTGCAAGCAAGCTCAGTACGGAGAGACACCTCCCAGTGTTTAGGATATTTTATTTCCAGTATTATTCATGTGCTATGCCTGGCAAGAAGAAACCAAAGTGTTCTTTGAAACAACGTGTTCTTTGGAAAAGAACGGCTGTGCTTTGAAACTCTGCCTTCCAACATTCTCAACACTAGACAGACATTATGGTAAAAGAAAAACAGGTTTGAATTAAACATGATATCTGAGGACAGGAGCTGCTGTATTTCAAGACAGACAGATAAGTAAAACACACTGCTGCTTCTGCTGCCACCCGTGACTTGCTTTGCATTTTTTTATCCTGTCACATAATTTCTGAGATGTTTTACAAAGCTCTCCAGAGCAGAGATTCACATCACTGACAAATCCTGTCCTCAGGCTTGTCATCACCAAAATAAACAAAGATGTCAGGACACACAGGGTTTATGCATCCACTTTTTCGCATGGATTCTATCCAGGTGCTAATTTTTCTCTAGAGGGCTTCATATAATTTAAAAAAAAAAAAAAAAAGATAAGATACCTAATCTAAATATTTAAGTTTCTCCCAAAAGCCACTGAGTTGTAAAATGGTTTAGAAATGCTCACATCCTTTGAGGATAACCACCATAACTGGCAAGAGAACAAAATCTTTTATTCAAAGGAATGTAACGTTTTGTAGAGAGATTATCATTTATCCATTCCAAATTATATACCTCTCTGAGTCAAAAAAAGGTTTAAGTACTGGATCATAACTATTTATAGAACAAAAACCCCACAACACACAAGTCCACAACAAAGACTATAATTCAAGTATACTACAACTGCAGACACTATAACTTCAAACTACTAAGCAAGTACACAGTGATGACAGTCTTTCTCAAGCATTCTCTAGAACATTTAAATGTAGTGGAGAGAATAAAACAACTGTGAATAGGTTTCTTGTTCAATATATGTCCATTTCCATAGTTCAACAGGCATGAGGCCCACTGCTTCCCCTAACAAGATGTCTACAACTGCTCCTTAGATGTACTTGTCTAGGGCCGCTGTCTAGGTATTTAAGTAACCAAAGGCTGGACAATTACTTCCCACTGATTTCAGTGCAATGTTCAGCTTTTAACAACTATGGATGAGTTTACTTGTCTGTATATACGTGTCAGACTTATTTAGGGTGTCCAGGGAATGAACATTTTGTTTTCTGCATTCCAACTTAGATAAGAATATAACAAGAACTGATCCAGGACTACTCTAGACTGCAACCGATGATATGAAAAACTTTGGGAGCAGTAGTACTAAATCTAAGCTCTCTTCGCAAAGAACTTGATGATCAAGTGATTGTACAGGAAGAACTATAGATGGCTGGGGCATTTCTCAACCTATAAAACTGGCTGCCAAAACTGGTCTGTCAGGACAGCTATTAAAATCTAGAGCCATACCTGCTACTTTTATTTTGTTTCCTAAAAATTCAGTTTAAACTTTCAGAAAGATTAAAAGAAATCAGAAAATCAACACTATAATCACATGAAAATATTAAAATACTTGTACATAAGAGGTTAGTGTCTTATATTGATTGAAAGCTTTTACATATCTTTTAAAATAAAATGCTTGTTCATGTTAGTAAATTGAATAACTTATTCAACAAACCTGTAGTTTATTGCCAGCCTCACATATTCAGCTCTATTATCCAGTGTAATATGGGTGTACTTGGAACTCAACTGAATATCTTGACCGCTTGCATTAGGCACAGTGAATGGGAGGCTCATAGCTTCAAACTCTTCTGAAGTAGCTTCATTGTCTCGAATGTACATAAGCCCAGGAATAAAATCTTTATCAACCTTTTGAAATTAACAAGGCCAAGTTAAAGTCTGTTTACTACCACTATACAACAGTGTTTCTTGAATACCAAAAGCAGTGCATCACATGCCATCTACCATAAGCACTCTCAAATGTCTGACCACAACCCACCTAATAAAGTTCAAAGCTAGAAAATGCCCTACTACTTTGTACAAAATTTCATTATGCCAGGATGTGGGAGGGTGCATGTGTTCCAGACTTCAATCCTTTCGGGGAGCACTTGCCAAGAAACTGTATTATATAAGAAAATGGATTTAAAGCTTAAAAACATAATCACATCCACAAAGTCCAATGCTGGTTTGGGTACAAAAGGAATCCCTTTACTGACAACTGAATGACTCCACGCTTTTATATTAAGTACATTTCTACGTGACAGTATTTGAGTAGGAACTCTTTGTAACAAAGACCTAACTCTTAGTCCACGTTTACCAAGCTCAGTAAACAGAAGCTGAAAGTTTGTGATGCTCAGTATGTGGGCACAAACTACTTTTAGTCGTAGTTTGAACTAATTTTCTTTTACTTCAAAACAGTGTAGGTGTGTGCACCCAATCAGTTACTGCATTTTGGCACAACAGACAGTAACAGCTATGGAAAGTAGGAGTTCAACCACAAACACTTGTCTAGTCAACTCACAAAAATATTCAAGAATTCTCTAGAACTCAAATAGCTTATTTCTGAACTACTCATAAATTTACAGTTTTAACAGTGAGTACAAGTCATCCTTATGTACTGGCTCATAAAATAAAAGGCTAGACAAAATACAAGTATATAGAAACCAGGGAAGCCAATCACTGGACAAAAATTTATGCTTGAGTCCACTTGTCTTCTCTAAGTTATATTCTACTCAGAACCTCCATACTTACTTCACTGAGATCAGCAATTGTTAGGCTCATTCCTGCAAGCTGTTTCCACACTGGCTCCGCCAGGTTGAGGCTCAGAGGGCTGCCAGTCCGGATAGCAATGCCCAAAAGTACACCTGTAAGTTTAGATATAGTATTTTTTCATTTTTTTTGTTAGATTCACAATATGCAAGCACAATGTCACAATGTTGCTAAGAAATTACCAAGAAAACGAAACATGTTCATATGCAAAAGTGACTTGGCTGCAGGATTTAACAGGAAACAATCTCTGTTTGCACCAGATTCATCTCTTCCATTTGGTGTCACAATTAACAGAGGGGTCAGCCCGTTCTGAAGCTCCTCACACATTTCTGCTATTGATTCACTGTAACCTCCACCGCAATCATCCACGGATTCACCTTGGAGAAGAAAAAAGGCTCAAAGTTAAATGTGACTTCAAAAAAACCCCAAACCAAACAATGAAGTATTGAAAAAAATTATATTTTCTTTCATAGGGATGACTGAGTAAACAAAGGTTTACTAAAAGCTACACTGCCATATCTGTTCATATGAAATCCCTTTATGTTTTGCTTTATAACTGGATATTTCCATTTCATTGTGAACTGTATTACATAGATTATACAACATAACACAATGCCAAAAATACTGTTTTGCTATAGTGTAACCTTTTTTGTGTTATACACTAATCGAAATAAAATAGAAGTAGGATAAAAGAGTCAAAGCAACACAATCCTTAAGTAACATTTACAAGTAGATACATTTTTTATATCTTTCAAAGGGCAGAGAGAATGGTTCTTCAATCTAAAATATTTTTTCACCTAGAAGCTTGAAGTGATATGTGAATTGTAAAAACAATCCTTGCAGTAAAACCAGTTAGCCAGGACTATGAATCAATTCAGCTACCTGAAAAAAAGGTTTAGGTTTTGCAGAATGTTTGTTACAAGCAAAAGAGTTGCCCCTGGAATTTCAGGTTAATTACAGACACATTTACACTAGTCTTGCAGGCTTTTATACAATAATTTTAAAAGACTTTTTTTTTTTTACTTCCTTCTATTTTAAGCACCTTCCTCTGCCTACACACATGCATTGTTTTCCTATATCCCTGCCTTCCTTCAGGCCCTTTTACTTACAAAAAATGCAAAAACAATGGTAAAGTGCAAATCCTCTGAAAATAATAAATGGGACAATCCTCTTACCAACAAACTTGACTTTCCAAACACGATGAGGAAGCAGCAGGCTATCAGGGCTGAAGGAACTCATTTTAGCACACATCTGCCCAAACACTGACTTTGTACCATCAGGCCCAGCCAGTCCTCCTTTACTTCTAGAACGTTTTACCTAGTTAAGTAAGCACATTATAAAAAGAACATGTTCCAGTTGGCATTGCTGTACAGATCAGACCAGATGAATATTTATAAAATACTAGTATGTTCACTGAAACAGTTGCAGATGTCCACAGGGTATCTTGTACATGAAACACATATAGAGGAATAACCAAATTTCAAACTATTAGCACTGCAGTATATTTCAGTACTGTCCAATATCCATTCCTAGATACTGACCTCGCAGACTCCAATTTACATATCCTGATCCTCTCCAGGATGGTGAAAGCACTTAAGATCTCAGGCTATTGGAAGCTTAGAACTACTTCAAAGACGCAGTATGGTTGAGGTCCCAATTCAGCCCTGAAGGGCATGGAAGGTCAACATCACCTGCTCAAGCAGAGTCACCTACAGCCAGCTGCCCAGGACCATGTCCATACAGCTTTCAAATATCTCCAAGCACAGAGACTCCACAACCTCCCTGAGCAACCCGTGCCTCCTGTGTTTCAATTTGTACCCATTGCCTCTGGCCCTGTTACTGGCCACCACTGGAAATAGCCTAGCTCCATCTTTCTTGCACCATCCCTTCAGGTAAGCAAAAATATACATTAATGAAGTGACCCCTAAGCTTTCTCTTCTCCAGGCTAAATAGTCTCGGCTCTCTCAGCCTTTCCTTATAGGAGAGGTGGTCCTGTCCCTTAAATATCTTCATGGTCCTTCCATGAACTCTCCCCAGTACATCCATGTCTCCTGTACTGCAGAACCAACAAACAGACCCAGTATTGCAGGTGTGGCCTGACCAGTCCTGAGCAGAGGGAAAGGATCACCTCCTTCAACCTGCTAGCAACACTACTCCTAATGCAGCACAGGACACACATTAATCTTCACAGCAAGAGCACATTGGTGGCTCATGTTCAATTTGGTGTCCACCAAGACCCCAGGTTCTTTCCTACAAAGCTGCTTTCCAGCTGGGTTACCCTCAGCATATACTGGTGCATGAGGTTGCTTCTTCCCTGATGCAGGACTTCACACTTCTTATTGAACTTTATGAAGCTCATGTCAACCTATTTCTCCAACCTGTTGAGGTCCTTCTGGATCACAGTATAACCCCCTGGCATACTAGCCACTCCTTCCAGTCTTGTATCATCGGCAAATCTGCCAAGAACATACGCTGCCCTGTCATCTAGATTATTAACAAAGATGTTGACCAAGACTGGACGCAGTATCGACCCCCAGGGTACACCCCTAGTTACTGGCCTTCAACCAGACTTCATGTCGCTCATCATCACCCTCTGGACCTAGCTGTTAAGTTCTCAACCCACCTCACTGTCTTCACATCCATCCCATACTTTGTCAGCTCGTTTCTGATATAAAAACAGGCCTGCAACTTCTGCAATAGGCCCTGTCTCTCTGACACAACTGTATAATTGTCAGTGATTACTATAATTACCACCACTTTTAATTACTGCAAATTTCAGTACCTCTGGTAACAGAAGAAATTTTTCAACTAATGCTTGGATTGTTACAAACATAAAAAACAGTGTTTGGTTATCTAGTTGCTCCCACATGTCCTGACCTGACAATGCTAAATGACTGTTCTAGGCAATTTCTATGACCTGATACAGTTAAAACTACTTGAGACAACTTCAGTTCAAATGCAGCTGACCACAACGATAGTGATTATTTTTTAAATGAAACTAAAAATTTGGAGGTCGATTAGGCCTTAGCAAATTTACTGTTAGAGCTGAAAATACACAAAACCAATAGGTATGTTCATTGCAGCCAAAGAGAATGACCCTTATCACTTCAGTTAACAACCTAGTGGGCTTTTTTCCCTAGATAAGAAATTTTATGTTCCCTCAACCACAATATCTTACTTATCTTTTCTTTCAAAGAGTTCATTTTTCATCTCTCCCTACTCAGGATTGTACATTTGTCTTTACAGGAAAATGGAAAGACAGAGTGGAACCAAGGATAAAATTTGTTGATGAAGTTTTCTTCTCCTGTTTCTGAAGAAACAGCCAGTGTCTTGATAAATTCACTTTTTCTGGATTGCAACCCATTTAGTTAATGCATAGCTATATTTGACAATCAAATTTTAAAGTTTTCCTTATGCAAAACAGATTAGAGGATAAGCTAGCATCCAGAAAAATGAATTTTTCTTTATATTCATTAATAATAATACTTAAACATGCATCTACAGTACTTACTAGGAGTCTCAAAGTAAGTAAGCACTAACAAAATACATATATATACACACACACACACAGAGCATGGCATCTACAGAAAAAGCGTACTTTCAGATTTGATGAAGATCCATAAAAAAATGTATACAAGAAAAATCCCATGTATTTTGCTGCAAGAGATGCACACAAAATGGGTAAGAACACAAAAAGTATTTCAACAGTACAGAAGGGAAAGAAATGGAAATAAACAGAAGGCTGGAGAAACCAGAGGTATTTTTAACTCCCCTTGGTTCTTCAATTTATATTCTCAACCTGTCCCAGCTGCAAAGGGATTCCTACAGTGCGCATAGTTCACAAATAAGCACAAGACTGTTCATTCACAAATAACCCAGACTCATCCCACTAATCTGTATTTCACTGCACTCCAAGACACAGTGCATGTCAAAATCCAGTTCTGATGCTGCATACAGACCTCACTGCTCTCTATAACTACCTGAGGGGAGGTTGTAGAGAGGAGGGTAATGGCCTCTTCTGCCAAGTGACAGGGAACAGGACAAGAGGAAATGGCCTCAAGCTCTGCCAGGGGATATTCAGGCTGGACATTAGGAAAAAAATTTTCACAGAAAGGGTCACTGGGCACTGGAACAGGTTACCCAGGGAGGTGGTTGATTCACCTTCCCTGGAGGCATTTAAGGCATGGGTGGATGAGGTGCTGAGGGGCATGGTTTAGTGTTTGATAGGAACGTCTGGACTCGATGATCCAGTGGGTCTCTTCCAACCTGATTGTTCTATGATTCTATGATACTTTGGATAAAATATGCACCAGATTTCTTTTAGGTCTTACTGAAAGGCTGACACAGTCAAGTCCTCCTCATGGATAAAATGTTCTGTATCCACACAAGCTAGATTTAATTCAACTGATTTCAAAGAAACTTGGATGCCTTATTTTTAAGCTGAGAAATCACTGAGTCTTCCCTTTAAAAAAAGAAAAGTATGGTAAAAGGTCTATGAAAGCAGCAGTTAAGTCACTATTTTTTAAAACCCCAGACTTAAAACACAAATTAATCAAGTGATAACAAAAGAGCAAGGAATCTTGCCTGAACTGATTATGATGGCACGCACATTTGCTATCATATATTTAACTTGGTATTTATTTACTAGCAACACAGAATTTTCATTTAACCTCATCACTTAGATCTAGGAATGGTTACAATTTGACTTTAAACAAAGGAACATAACAATGCCATCAAGTATCATTGGCATTTCTGCCAGCACCTTAAAATATTGCTTGGTGACAGAAACAGGTGCCCATATTAAAGTTTATTATGTTATTAGCAAAGAGTAAAACACTTCACTGAAAAACGGTAAAATTGCATACAAATATGTTTAGGTCACAATCCACCAAAGGTGTTTAAGCTTTTCACTGTAGAGGTCTACAGCATAGCACCTTGCTCATGTTTCTTAATCATCCCCTTTAAAAACATAATGAGTATCCTCTGAAATCATTTTACTGAACAGGCTGAATAGGGTGAGATAAAACCCTTGCTGAATACAGGCCTCATTAAAAACAGATTATGCAGCATCTCAAGTTTTTACAATACAGTTCCAGCCTCCTTGCTGATGAGAACTTTTTATCATAAAACTAGTTAATATTTTGATTAGAGCCCACAAAGGATTTTCATAAAACAGTCTGCCATGAGAAAGTAGTTTGTAGAAAAACAGCTTTTCTTGGACCAGAGAGAAACACAGCAGTGCAAAAGCAGAATACAGTGAAGTATGGAAGAATCAAGTTTAAGAACTTGCCTCAGCAAATAAACACGTATTGTGAGTAGAATCATTGCAACAAAGGGGGAGAGGCATTCAATCTGTAGTCTGGTTAAAGCATTTTCAAGTGATGAAGACCAAAATTTAAGTTCTTTCTCTGAATCTGAAGAACAAAACTTTGTATTTGTCTCAAAAGTCTGAAAGTACCCACTGAAATACTGGCCATCCTGTGGGACTCTCTCCAACCCACATAAATCCATGTACTCAGGGGCTAAAAAAACGTTTACAAAGAGATGACTGCTTATTAGCTGGATTCAGTTAAGAAAGAGAAATATGTACTGTTAACATAGAAGACAAGACTATGAAGAAAACAAACACAATCAAGGATAGGAAATCAATCTCCAGAAAAAGTAGTGAATTAGTCAGTGTTACATTTAAAAGAGCACAAATGCTCTCAACTGTAACTTGAGGTTTCAGTTATCTATGTTCAAACTGCAACGCTACAGGAAAAAAAAAGTATAAAAGGATGAGTAGATGAAGATTATTCTACCCAAGCAGACAAAAAAAGCTTAGTCTGATCAGTGTATGAAAATGAAGGCTGTTATGAAATAAGTGTTCTTTAGAAGTACACTTGATAAGGGAGAAAGCAATAACCAGGAAGGAGGAAAGCTATTTAAACTGAAGTACAATACTCACATAAGAACAAATAATTCATTCATTGATGGGCTATCCTTTAAAATCAGATCATTTTTTAATCGTCACGCTACTGAGATTTCTGTATCCCACATTTAATAAGGAGTCGTAGGGAGGAGGAAAAAAGTATTCTTAAAGTGGGATTTCATATATCTGTAAGTGTGACATTCCTCCTGTGACAGTAGAAAACACTGAACCAGGAGATCCTTTGCAATATTACATTCTTGAAAGAAGACATCCTCCTTAATAAATGAAAAGTTTCCCTTTTAAAAAGAGGAAATTTCTTTCAACTGCTGCGATAATCTCTTTCATCCAAAGGCAAGATATAACAGCACTATGAATGTGTCTGCCTACAGGTCATAACACACTGGTCATGTGACACCGCATGAGCTACACTGGTACTTAAATACTAAGGTAAATCTTATCCACTATTAAGAGAGTCAGTAAGTGAACTTGAGCACAGAAGCCCCGTCTAGACATGTAACTGTTAGTTCACCCTCTGGCTCAGTCTTCAACTACTTCTATTACATCTTAACAGAACAAGGCCCAGGTGCTGCTTTGGAACGTACCACTTCATGACCGTTCCCAAAGAGTAATAAGGATAAAACCACATGAAGTTTGGTTTCTTCTTCCGTATGCAGTCCTCCAGCAGTGTCCTAAACTGTCTCTGTGTTCTAGCTTGCCCTGAAGCTACATCTCAAAGGATAAAACATCTACCCTCAATTTCATGCTCCAGAAATACCAGGTCAGCACTTGGGTAAGCTGCGCTACAGCCATCACATTGTATTCCACACACCTTGAGCAAGTAAACTACATAAAAACACTGTGTCCTACACGAGGCTCCCAGTAGAAAAGATGCAGGGTCAGGTAGTTAGGCGAGCGTTATCTACTCTAAAGGAATCTCATTCACATAAAACTTGACCTCAAGACAACACAGCAGTGCTTGGCTTGCTTTTATGCTGCCAGTTAAACAGCTGGTACTGGTACTTCCAAAGAAATAACTGAACAACAAGGTAAAATGAGGAAATATTTTAAAAAACAAGTCCGCATCTGGAAAACAACTTTAAATTAAAATCCCATCTGTTTTATAAGAAAATGAAGAAGTGAATTGACTGTACCATTATAATACAGAGATTGTAAGAAGAGTCTTCTGAAAGTGAAGGGATTTTAAAGCCTGGCACCAGTTAAACTCAAAACCGCAAATAAGATGATAATTCTTAACATTGACAATTAGCAGGTTTGAATCTTCAATTAAGTATTAAAGGATCATACAGTTTAAGAATTCACACTTTCATTCTCTGCAAAAGCTAACTCAAGAAATTATGACCTATATTTAGTACCATGTAATCAGGCCAGATTATGTTAGCCTTGGTTACATCTAAGACAGGCTTGCGTTATAGCAGTATTTCATCTCCCCCAGAAGTTATGAAGAAGCGAAGCCCTGCAGCTACCAGTTTTTCTAGATTTAAAGACAGATTCAAATAAAAAACTGGAATATATGAGAAAGCTTATCTCAATTAACTCAAGAGTAGAAAGAAGACAGTAATAAATGAGCTCAAAACGTACTCATGGCCTGCTTAAAGTTAAGTACTTGTACTGTGTTATTGGACTTTCTGAATTCACACATGCACACACAAAAATAAAAGTAATGAGAAAATCTCTGGCACTCTCTTCAGCTTCAACTTTCCAAATAACAAACTGAAACAAAACATTTTAATCACATAACATTACCACAAGAAATTTTAAATGCCCAAAGAAAAGGGCAAAGAAGCAAAAACACTGGTTCTGTTCACTAAAATAAAAGTGATTAGTCGATTTTTTTAAATATTTCTCTATTCTAGTCCTACATAGAGAGTTGGTTTTCTTACTTTTTGCAAGAGAAAAAAAAAAAGAAAATCACCACTGAAGAAAGGAAATGCACGAGGACTCCATAACACCAGACTTCAGTCCATTTAAACAAAAACAAATGTTTTACTATTCTATGTTACAGAAATATCTATGGAAAAAAGACATATCTGGCCCAAGGCACAATGTTACATTTTCTACTGTCAACGATAAGGAAAAAAAGCCCTTTTAGTATCAAACTGTTCTGCAACCAACATGACTCCATGTGATGACCAGTAAAGGACTGGAGTTTATCAGCCCAACTTTTAAATTATATTGAAGGGCCTTTTTTTTCTTCCTGTTCTCTGTTAGGAAAGCAATAGCTGAATACTTCATGTGACCATTCAGAAAGGCAAGAAGGGCATCAGAATCAGTACTCTCTTAAATCATCTAATGTAGTTAGTTTTGAGAAAGTGGTTCTTTGTCAAACAGGACATTGCTCAGTAAAGTCTAAATTGTCCACTTAGTATCTCAACAAGTGTTCCCCTCCCCTCAAACAACTACAGTGTGGATGAAAAACATACTGAAACCAAAATAATCAGCCCTTGCTGCGTTCACTTCTTCATCATTTGACTGTGTGATAAAAATTCAACTCTTCAGTACTCAGACACTACACATAAAGGGACTGAAACATAAAGGGACTTAGCCCAAACTGTGAGCTAAACATACAGGTACTAAAACCTGAACTTTAGCTTTAGATACCTGTATTCTATTGAGCTCTACAACTGGCCCGTGCTGACGATCTCTCACCATAGTTGCTTGCACAACTTTTCTGAAAGCTGCCTCCTAAAAAAGAACACAAAAAATTACAATAGCAGCAAAACTGCAATCAAATAAGAAAGTTGCACATAATTCAAAGGTAAACATATTCTTAGTTCAATTTAGGAATAAAAAGACTCTTTAGCAGAATAGAGAAACTGAAATACTATCCTTCCACAATTTCCTTCTGAATACACAACAAAAGTAACACCTCTGAGTCTTTGTTTACATGAAACGGAAACAAGCATCAAAAACTTTTGAAATACTAGAAGTAAACAAAAGCAAGAGAAGAGAAAGCTGTGAGATGTTAGGTGAGTACTGTGTTATTTGTGCTAATATCATTCAAGTCTGAAACAGTCCAAATACTACAAAAGTAAAGAAGGAAGTCTGCCCTGTACCACTTAAAACTGCAGCTTGAAAGGTTGTACTGCACTCAGATTTAGTTATGAGCTAAGCAACCAACATGCTGCCAAGTTTGGGTATAAATTTATTTATGCCAGAATAATATATGCATATGGAGAATAATTAATGTCAGAGAAAAACTATCAAAAAGACTAGATTATTTCACTATGGAAGGCAATAAATAAACCACAAATAACAATATAAAAAAAGAACTCTTCAGGCAAATTCAAGTATCTGAGGTTCTCTCACTAAATATTTTAATTAAATTTTACACTGTCAGTTTCAAGCAAGCTTTAAAAATATACTTAAACCTTTAGAATCTCTGAAGGTAAGCCTGACTTAAATGCCTAGATATGAATATGGCATCACAACTCAGTGTCTGGTTGAATGCTTTTGACATACAATATGCCTGATACCATATTTTATCTTTCTGCATCTGTTCCACAGACTCATAAATTACGTTGAATGTATCTCCTGCACACCCACTCCTAAACTTTACATCATGTACTTAATGACTCCTTATTAACAGCACTAACCTATAAGTGTCACAAACCATAGCTTGGATTTCCCTTTCCTTCTAACAAATTTAGGTTTTGATGAAAAGTACATGGTCTTCTCTTGGTCTGCTAAGTGTGTATTCTGCTGGATTGCTCTACAACACAATATTGTTGGAGTCTAGAGACCTTAAGACAATATATGCCAAGGAGTCTAGTTACAGGCCATGTGTCTTACGTAAGGACAAAGAACAGCACTGTGGAGAGACACTTAACTGCTTCTCTTTTCAAATATATCTCCCAGCAGATTTTGTCTGTTTATGTAAGGTTATCATTTTTGGTTAGACAAGTTACTATGACAGTGAGAAAATTCATATACAAAACTCGTGATCATACTGAAGGCAAGTCATGTTTTTAAAGGCTTTCCAGATCTAAAGTTTTAACTAAGTGTTGTAGCCTTCAGGCATTATAATTACCTAGAATTTCTCATGACTTACTTCACATAAAACTACAAAAATCCACTTTCTTTACTGAATTGAGATCGAACTCTTTACTTCTAGCCTAGAAGTTTGTATCTGCACATGGCTTTGGATCAACTAGCATATCACCTAATCACAACAATTGAAACAAATAAGCGGACAATGACCATTTCATACCTATTTTATGTTTTTCTTCCAGGATAACATCTACTGAATAGTCTACAAGAATTTGACAATGCTACAAGCTGAAGATTAAAGTGTAAAGTTATTTTTAAGATAACACATAACAGCACTATGACAAAGAACTGAGAAAAAATAACAAAAAGAACTCATTCACAAAGAAAGAAGTCTGCATCATCAACATGTAAATATCTGATACAAAACATGCAAAACAAATCAAGATATGTAGTTCTATTTTCTTCAGAAACAGTTTAAACAGTATGTTCCACTTATAGTTACAAATCAGTTCCTTAAAAACATTCTGATAAATACCTTTCCCTGTGAAATCAGTATTCCCCGTAATGTGTCAAACCCAACTGAGGGTCCTTGGCCAGTTTCATCAAGTCTCCCTTCAAGATCAAACATTGGAATGCAAGGACAGAAGAGTTCAGAAATGTGGTGCAACAGCAGAAGTCTGTTTCTCAATGAAATTATGGGAATTTCCTGTAGATGATTGTACTCCATGGGAACCTATGGTAAGGAAATGTCACCAAAATACATTTTAGCATTATTATATACTTCATTTTGATAAAAATATAACATTTGTAGGTAAATGTGTACTAAAAATTCAGATATTTGCTTGTTCACTGTCAAAACTTAATACATGGAATTCAGTTGTTTACAACTGATACTAATAGATCCTTTTAAACTGAAACCACTATTAGAAACACAACAGTTAGACTAGTGTTGCCATTCCACAATTTACAATTCTTATCCATAAACAGACACATTTTACATCCTGTCATCACAATACCTATGCACTATACCTGAAAGACGGTGTACTAAAAAAAAATGCTCTCAAATTAAAGGAAGTAATGAAAAACTCCTTTGGAAGGCATAAGGTTTTCATAGCTGGAACAAAGAATTAAAATTCCTTGTCAATATGCAAACTAAGTTATTGTTCTGCATTGGATTAAAAATTGAATAAAGAGTCTTTCTCATCTCAGAAAACTGGAATCCTTCTTTGGAAATATGCAAGTTAAAGTAACTGGCTCAAACTTGAAGCAAAATTAAAGCACACTGAGCTTATGTAGAGGTTTAGAAAGGAAATATGCCTACTGAAAGATCAGCAATAAGCATTCCAAGTACATTTAAATTCTGAATGCAATAAGCCAAATATATTACCTGTGTAGGGAGCTTGCCAGCATTAGCAGGTTTACTGGTTGACCATGCTAAAGTATGAGCTGAGCCACAGGCTACTCTGTTGATCTTTTTACCCTGAAGTGCTGCAACCAAGCGTGGTCTTTGGATGGCATTAGTGGTTCCATCTCCAAGTTGCCCTTCATCGTTATCACCCCATGTATACACTTCCCCTAAACCAATAAAAATAATAAATTGTTCTGGCGTCAAGATAGAAGCTTTATGCTGGTTTTTGGGGTTTTGTTCTTTTTTTTTTTTAATTAGCATTTATAAACCATTTAACCAAATGAGGCCTTGGACTGTATTCAAGATTTCTAGGACAGGTGGCCATCCTGAAATTCACTATTTAGTTTAGATAAAACCTGACTGATGTGGTTAGGCTCATGGTCTAGGTCCAGCAGGTAGTATAATATGCATTTATTTCCTCATAGTTT
This sequence comes from Piaya cayana, assembly GCA_013389865.1. Lineage (NCBI taxonomy): Eukaryota > Metazoa > Chordata > Aves > Cuculiformes > Coccyzidae > Piaya > Piaya cayana. The sequence goes on from WAAB01000296.1 coordinate 96,906, forward strand.
GTATAACTTAGAAGTTCTGTTCTAGAACAGGAGGAAATAGTGGAGCAGAATAATAACAACAGATACACCAGAAACAGCCTTCATTTGATAGTTTCATAGCAAAAAAAAAAAAAAAAAGAAAGCTGATATTAAAAAAAGAATTCGAAAAGGCTTAACATTTTATATGAGAAGAAAGAAAAGATCGTATAACAGGTTGTATTAGTAGAGAGGACTGTTGCAAGATAATTGGAAATTCTAAAATACAAACTCTGTTTCTGCACGTTCATTTTCTCCAGCTATATCCCATTTCAGTAACACCTACAAACCACTCAGTTATTATGCAGACTTGTTAATTAAATGTGGGACTGAGTCTGCTACAAAGAATATTCAGTATCTCAACCTGCTCTGTAAGAAGCAATATGGTTTGTGCAGTGCTTCATTTAGCAAGTTAAACACCTCAGCAGGCTCAGAAGACCCTGTTAAAAAAACACTCAAATCCATTTATTGTACTGCTTGACCAAACTGTAATTACTTTTAGAGGACTATATTTTTATTTGATCAGCATTTATGAAACTTGAACTTTTTTTTTTATTAATTAAAAAACTTCCACCAGTTTTATGTGATCATTTTAAATCAATGACATACTTGCAGCTCAAGAAATACGCAGTACCTGCAAACAGTATTTCCATGCATGTAAAGAACCATCATTCTTAGCAAGGACAACCTACCAACAGCTGACCAAAAAAAACCAAAATTTCTTTTTTTTTCAAATTCAGTGCAGAGAACTAAGTAAATAATTTGATTTTTATACCATCTTCAGTGCAGCAAACACAGTGCAAAGACCCAGTGGCAATTGCAATGACTTTCTTTCCTTGCAGTCCCTGCACTTGTCGTGGTCTTCTAACATGGTCATCAGATCCATGGCCTAATCGATGATAATCTCCTTTGCCCCTGCACAGAGAAAGTGAAACATTTCAAAACAGTGTTTTTATTGTGGAAAAAATGAAACTATAGACTGTGTCTAATATTTGGCCTGTAGATGTATCAGCATCCTGGCTTGTATCAGAAATGGCGTGACCAGCAGGTCCAGGGTGGTTATTCTCCCTCCTCCCTCTGTACTCAGCACTGGTGAGACCGCTCCTTGAACAGTGTGTTTAGTTCTGGGTCCCTCACCACAAGAAGGATGTTTAGGCTCTGGAGTGAGTCCAGAGAAGAGCAATGAAGCTGGTGAGGGGGGTGGAGAACAGGTCTTACGAGGAGCGGCTGAGGGAACTGGGGTTGCTTAGCCTAGAAAAGAGTAGGCTGAGGGGAGACCTTATTGTTCTCTACAACTACCTGAAAGGAGGTTGTAGAGAGCAGGGAGCTGGCCTCTCTTCCCAAGCGGAAGGTGACAGGACAAGAGCGAATGGCCTCAAGCTCCACCAGGAGGGTTCAGATTGGACATCAGGAAATAATTGTTCACAGAAAGGGTCATCAGGCACTAGCACAGGCTGCCCAGGGAGATGGTTGAGTCACCTTCCCTGCAGGTATTTAGAAGATGGGTAGACGATGTGCTCAGGGACACGGTTTAGTGGCAGATAGGAATGGTTTGACTCAATTATCTAAAAAGTCCTTTCCAACGTAGTCATTCTATGATTATATACAGTCCAACATGAAAATTCTCTCCAAACATTCAACATTAACCATGACTAGCTCATAAAACACAGATGAGATTCTGCTGGTAGAATAAAAATTCTTAAATCTCCAATACACTGTCCCTACTTATTCTGTGTAAGTCCTTCTACCATTTTTGCAGGGGGTTGTTTGGTTTTTTGCCCCTCTTAAATGGATCAGGTATTACAAGCATTTATATGCAAAAACGTTTACTAATATCAGAGACTGGAACTCTGTACTGTTTAAGGATATCTATAATGCCATCCAAACAAAGGAACAGAAAGATGTTGGGAAGGCATTCAGTTTAGTCTTTTCAAACACTTAAGTCTAGCAGTTTAAACTACATAATTTGGAATGGAGCAGGAAAATTAAAACAATGAACTAAAATAAAATTCTTGGACTATGGTCATAACAATTTTGATACTATATGAGAATGTTATTTATGCTATCATCTTCCACCCTGCATGACACTTCAAGTTCATACTTCTGCTTCCAGGGGAAGTTCTCCCTGGAACTTCTGCATCTTGCAGTGGTCGATGCCTGGAATGACAACTCCGTGCTTAGATCTCCAAGACAAAATGCTTTGATTTTTCATTCAAATAGTATTGTAAAATGTCCCTCAAAGTGGTTCCTCATTAGTAATCAAGACAGGGAAACTCACTGTAGTTTGTAGTAGGGGAAGGAAATCGAAACAGTAAAGAAAGTATAATACTAATCCCCGCTGCAGGCAAGGTTACATCTAACACCGTCAAACTAAATAATACAAAATACTTACCATGTATATACAGCTCCAGATTTGGTAAGAGCCACAGAAAATTGTGATCCACATTCTACTTTAACCACACCAAGGCCTGTGAGAGAATCAATCTAGGAGAACAATATCAAATTTAATTAAAGTTAATTAAGGAGGCCATAGGCTTGTAGTCCGCACTGTCTTAAATAAAATATAATGTGTATATGTGTGTCTGCTTGAATTATTTATAAATTAAAATGCGGACATAGATCATTTAGCAGAATTCTGCTCCTTTCATTGTTCTACCATTTGCCCCTTGAACACTAAAGAGAAAGTCGATTATCATTTCCACTATGTTTTGCCAACAGTTACTCAGCAATTGTTCCTTACTAGAAATACTAAAGGTCTGTCTCCAATTAATCATTCCTAGCTTGTATGACATGGATCTAATTCTACTGACATACTGAAATATTTTAAACTCCAATATACTATTCCTGTTTATTCTGCACAGGTCTGGAAACAGAATGGAGACACCTTTATCCAGGTAAAATGTGGTTCCTAAAATCCACTGTGACACTCACACACAGTTCTCAAACACAAACAAAATTAATCTTCATCACAAGTACAATAATTCAAATTAATGGCTACTTGGATTTCATTTGTAAAATATGAAGAAATTCTAAGTCAACCATGCATTCACATGAAAGGTTTAATATACAAGCAAGGTTACTTTTTATCTATTGTGCACTTGGGGCACAAAAACCCTATGCAGTGCTACAGACTAAGAGAAGTCTGGCTGGAAAGCTGCCTGAAGGTGAAAAATCTGGGGGTGTTGGTCNCTCTATAACTACCTGAAAGGAGGTTTTAGAGAGGAGAGTTGGCCTCTTCTCCCAAGTGACTGGGGACAGGACAAGACGGAATGGCCTCACGCTACACCAGGGGAGATTCAGGCTTGACATCAGAAAAAAATTTTTCACAGAGTCATTGGGCACTGGAACAGGCTGCCCAGGGAGATGTTTAAAAGACAGGTGGATGAGGTGCTCAGGGGCATGATTTAGTGGTTGATAGGAATTATTTGACTCTATGATCCAGTGCATCTTTTCCAACCTAGTGATTCTGTGACACCCCTTTCTGGAATGAAGTCATGACTTCAGTAATATTATGGAAATATATTAACACAAGGAAATATGAAAATTAAAATGAAAAATATCGCTGGAACTAGCAATCTTCTCTAAAGAATAAGCCTTCAAGTACAACTTTAACAATCAGCATAAAATTTAAAGACTCATCATTGTAGCCTACAAAGTTAATTCTTAACAACAATCAGAAGAATCCTGATGTCCCAGGGTGGGTGGAAGTTTGCACATATTAAAAAATCTGTCTTCAGTTTTCCCATCAACCTCATAGTTTTTAAAACAATGAAAAAAAAAAAGCCTTCTAATACCTTCATTGGTACTTTACAGCCATCACTGCCTCCTCTCCCAAGTTTCCCGTAATCTCCATCACCCCAGGACCAGACTGTATCATCATCAGTCAGGCACAATGTCTGTGCATCTCCACTGCCACAGGCTATGTCAATCACACGGTAGCCCTGGAGTGCTTCCACCTGTAAGGAAATCACTCATTTTTATTCACAATAATTCATTTTTTATTCACTCAGTAATTTAGTTTCAAAGAAGACAACAAAGCCAACTAGAGAGGTGCTTCACTGGAACAGCAAGTCTGAAACACCACAGGAAACAGCAAATGAAGAGAAGTCTAAAGGGTTTTGCTTTTGTCAAACCAGCAAAATTAAATCTGTGTATTTTAAATGCCCAATTATTTTTAATTGGTGAACTATTTAAATTGTTTTGATCTAAAAATTCAGGGAAAACAAGTCATGCAAAACACGTAAGGTTATCAAAGACTATATTCTGATTAAATAATTTCATGCCCTCTGGGCAAGTACTGTATACAATAAGAAAAAAAGTTATTCTCAAATACTTTTTTACTAGTTTACAACTTCCTAGCATTTGCATCACAATCTGAATTTAATCAAACCTTCTGAAGTGCTGCCATCTAGCGATGAAGTTCAGGATTTGGTGTAAAAAAATGGTAATCCACACATACCACATCCTCCCCATCCTCACCCTCATGTAAAATAGATTATAGGCAGCACAATTCACCACCCAAAGCAGCACCAAACCCCACATACTTCAACTCACCTACAGATTATCTTTTTTTATATTAACCAAGAACATGGAGCCAGGGGAAAGATGTATAAAGATGTACAGGAAATGTGGATACAACTTGTTTGGGGGGGGCAGATGAATAAGAAAATCTGGATACAGGTGTTAAGGCCCCAAAGTGGACTAAGAATATATGATACCTCACCCCACAAATTCATGCACTGGAAAAAGTTAATGCTGGCATGAATAGAAATATATGCACAGAGCTATGAATAAAAATGACCAACTAACATTCAGTTTCATTCAAACAATCCTTTCATATATTTTCAGCAAGAGAACACAGGTAGCAAAATGAACTCTCATCTCAAAGGCAGGGCAGTTTTCTTAATGCCATCATTCTAATTTAAGTTCTCACAGTCTAGTTCACAGGAGTAAACCTGTCTGAATTACAATTGTCAACTAATCAGTGTACTCATTTTTTTTATGTTCGGTACTCTCTGGGTTCTCAGATTTACCACGTAAGAATCAAATGGAAACAGCTATCTTCATTGGTAACTGCAAAACTCAAATTTCTTTCGCAATACCAACTGAATACCTCAAAATTACTTAGGTTGAATTCTCATTTATTATATTCATATATATTATATATTATTCCTATACATTCATACTAATTATGGATTATATATTATATGGTATATCACAATACAAAATGCCTTATAATACATTATGTTGATTTAGTATATTCTTATTAATTTAATACAAATGTAAGTAAGATCTCAGTATTCAATCATGAGAATAAGTATATAATTATAAAGTCAGGAAAAAAAGCAGTTTGCAAGTAACTAAGTGGCTAACCCTGTAATCACTGGTATATTTTCCAAGAAGTAATCAATGAGGAGATCCAGAAGACAAGGAGCTTATTTGTTACTTTCAGTGCAAACTACGCTTCTTAAGGAGTGGAATTTACTTACTGAGGGATGGAGTGTTTGACTTGGGGTTTTCTTTAAAATGTTCTGTAAAACAAATTCCTTATAAGCTGTTTAGTGACCTCTAGCAAAGTGATGCAGCTTCACTTTCACTTATTTTTTCCAATTCATTCCTGTTTTCTAAAGCAACATTTCATTTCCTACAAATACGTGCCACCAGATTGCATTTTCATTATTTGTTGGCAGAAACATAAGAAGTTATGAATCAGAAGATTAAGAACGGGACTAAGACTGTGTAGAACTTCAAAGGCTTCTTACCAGTTTAGGTTTTAGTTGGTCCTCACTATCTCCATGCCCAAGGCGTCCATATCTTCCCTTTCCCCACGTAAAAAGGTCTCCTGCAGCTGTAATACATGCACTGTGTGCACCCCCAGAAGCGATGTCAACCACTTCTATACCTCTCAGAGATTCAATTACACGAGGACGATCACAAGGGCTGAAATGAAAATATATTGTTGTGATGAAACTTTTAGAATAGACCATTCATGTTCACCATAGTACAGAAAGAGGTTTTTAATGAGTACAAGCACATCTAAAGTAACTGAGTATTTCTTTTTGCTCCGCTTTCTTATCTGAAAGATTTATGTTTAGTCATTCAGAAATATTTTTAGAAGCCTATAAAAGCTAGAAATATTTTACTGTACGTTACACAATAGCACTACAGATAAGCTGAAACTACAAAACTGCTTCAGTTAAAAGCTAGTCAAAGCTAGGAATTTACCCTGAAAAATCAGTCCACTTTAAGATACATTATCAAACATTCTAGCATAAAATGTACTGTTGCCCCCTGTGGAGTTCAGCATTCCTTTTTCTTTTTGAATCAGAACATTGTAATCTTGAATGCAAGAGAACTTCTTTTATGTAGGTAACAATGAATATGGAGATCAGAAGCAGAACAGCAGGTTAGCTCCCTAAAATGCAAGACAGATACCAAAGGAAAAGCCCCTGGACTTTACCATCCACAGATGTGTCACAACACAATAATTAATTAGAGAAATCACAGTAACTGTTTATCTGAAAAAAATACCCAATTTCAATATTTAAATTGCCACATCACTACTTAACACTGACTTCTACATATGGGCTTCAAAAATATGGAAAATATAAGTATTCACTAATAGTTCATAAAAATAACATTTCAAAGTGTTGCTTACCTTCGGTTGCCATGACCAAGCTTACCATCTTCTGCTTCACCCCAAGAATAAACTTCTCCCTCAGAAGACAATGCCAAACAGTGTTTTCCACCTGAGTTCACGGCAACTTTCTTTATAAACACATGTTGAATGGATTCCAGTAAAGTTGGAGTAGAAACTGATTCCGTTCCTCCAATTCCAAGCCTACCACCAGCTCCATATCCAGTGGCGTACAGCTTTAAAGTCAAGAATAAAATTCAGTTTTGTTTAACTCCTGAAGAACGTTCACTAGAATTGCAGAGACTTCTTAATGCATGTATACTAGAATTCAGTTAAAGTAAATCTGAAAGAAGCTTCTTGCATCCCTCTATATCCTCACAAAATAAGCAGTATTTTGTATATTTCACAAAAAGTATGACAATATAGCTACATCCAAGCCAGTATGAAATATCACTGATGTAACAGATTGCATTTTAAATCCTGATTTTGTGAAAATATCTCAGTTCCATGTGATAGTATTACAACGTCATCTACCACCTGTAGGTCTCTCTCAAACATCACTATTCTAGTCTTCTTTTGTTTGTGGAATATTAGCACCTAAACACAGTTGCTTCTTCCCCTCCCAGTCACATAGAGTTTTAAGTACTGTTTTTCACTCTCTTTTTGTCTATCTGACAGTAAATTCTCTCTAGAGAATGGTATCGAGCAATGTCATTAATCTACCCCTTATTCTTCTGCAAAACTTAAGCAAGGATGATACTGACTGCTGAAGACAAAATCACTACAATATCCCACTAGATGGAATTTAACTGTTACAAAAAGCACTGGCTAAAATTCTCAATCACATTCTTAACACAAAGCTGCCATCTGTATCAAAATAAGTACTCTTCCAAATTTGTGAACTTTTTTTTTCTCTATACATTATGGTTTATACATTATACGCTATGGTTGGACTCAATGATCCAGTGGGTCTCTTCCAACCTGGTTGTTCTATGATTCATGATTCTATGATTAAACTTCTGCATGGTGTTCCTTTTCACTCAGTATTTAAGCATCAGCCAATCAGATCCTGCAATATCTATCTTACAGGCATTCAGCCAACTAAAAACAATCTCACATTTTACTGTCTGTCCTGTTTATGTGACTCTGAGTACATCACTTGTACTCAGAGTTGTTTTTTCAAAATCTAATGACACTTTTGAATTGAGAATTAAAATAGGGGTCTTGTTCCATGCATTTATGCTATAGCACAATGAACTCCTATACTTCACTGGCAGAGTTGGTATAGTTCAGTTAAAATAAAATACACCAAAACATAACAACAAAAAAAATAATAATAATCTGTGCTATGCACATTGTTTTTTCTTTAGCCAATCCCATTCTGACTGCGCATGAAATATTTCAAGGAAGTCTAACAAAAAAATCATTTATTGTATCCTTACTTTTCCATCAGCAGTCACTGCAAACAAAGTTTGTTCACCGCCAATTAACTGTACTGGTCTAAGAGTAGCAAGAGCTTCACACGGAGTTGGGACTTTGACTTTTGCCCCTTCAATCCCACCAAGCTGTCCTCTGTGATTATGACCCCAACCATAAATAGTTCCACTGCCTCCAGCTGAAAGCGTCCAATCATCAGGTCGTCTGCAGAAAATGCAAAGCAAACAAAATTTTAACAGCTTCAAAAATAGTCACAAAAATTGCAGTTTATCATTATGCAACAATGAAGCATCACAAGACCAAATCAATGATAGCTGAAAGAAATAACCTATTCATCCACTGGACAAGCTGCTCATCCTGTTCTCTCTTAAAGACTTCATGGCACTCATGAAGAACATCCATATTTTCATTATCTGCCATTAACTCTCGGATTTTCTTTGCCACCTGTAAGATATTTTGGATTGCACAACATTATTCAAACTACCAGTTACTCCTATCACAGTTGGCATAAAATACGTCACACTCAGTATATCTTCTTAAGTGGAACACTTGCATGTTCCATGAATCATTAAAAATATTCCTGCAGTACCTCATCAAGGAAAAGGTGAGGTAACGGTGTCCTTTTATCAAGAGCCACAGCAACCCTGGATGCCATACAATATCTTCTGAACCAGGCCCATTTGTGCGTCTCTGCACAGCAAGGGAGAGTGTCCAACTCTAGATCACAAGCAAGAGCCACAAGCACCTGCAGACAAAAAGCATTTCTGATGTATCCAAAACATATAATAAAGAGTAACATGCATTTGATGCAGCTGAATAGCTCACAGACCTGTAGGACCTGAATACAGTTTCAAAGACATGTAAAGTACAAGGGACACCAAGAGTCACCTTCATTACCCTCACTGACAGGGCAGCATCAAATGTACCCACACATCTCACATGGTTACATATCTAATTTCCTCTTCATATCCAGAAATTTTCACAAAATACCTGACAAAAACATTCCTAGATTAATTAATTTCTGTGTGAAAAACTATGTGCTGAACTTTTTCTCTTCCATTTCTAAACTACAATGATGTGAATAAAACCTTCAGAGTATTTAAATAAATAAATAAAACTATACAACAATCCTATTATGAAAATTCAGAAATCACTTATGAAAAAGTGTAGCCTACCTCTGCATGGCTGCATATGCCTCCTTCTTTATTCATATATTTTATTCTCTTTTTAGAAGCAGTATCCTGATTTTGTCAGAAAATGTTACTGGTATATGATGCAGTGAGCTTAACACGTCTCAAAAAGTGCTAGAGCTATATTAATGAATTCTTTACTGATTGCATCCCATTACCTTAAAGAAAGGGCTGTGGAGCAACTGTTTGCCACCTCTCACAATGGGGTCTTCATAGTCAAATTGTCGCTGCAAAGCTTCTGGAAGCCCTTTAACCAAAGCAGCTAAAGCACTCCCGGTGAAACTCTAACAGAGAAATGACAGAACTAGAAAGTTAGTCTTACTGTATGAATTGCCAGAAGCATGTTATTTAGATGATCACTACAAAACATTACTAGCTAACTGTAGTTTGGAAAGTTATGTGAAGTGTCATTTCTACCCATTTCCTAATATAAAAGTATTTCTATCACTTTTTGGCAATTTCAAACCTACATACATACAGTCTTAGTATTAGCTACTTTTATCTCAAATGGAGTACCCTTTACAGACCTGAAGACCTGCGCAAGAAGGCTACTTGTCTGCACAGTTCCTATTCTGAAATTAACAACAAAAATATAGTACATCAGGGCTAACATTTTAATGCTTCATATACATATTAATGTGAAAAATGTGAAAACTGTGAAGAGGAGAGCATCACATGCTTCTTACCAAAGCTCGTGTTTCTCCATCATTATCCCCTAGAATCCTGTTGATATTAATTGACTGGCCAAACTCTGTTGTGAGTAGTTTCCGTAGTCTCTGCAAGGCCCACATTCTGTGGCCAGCAGCTAAGGAAACATAAGCACACAAAGAATGTAATTACTGAAAAAAATTATTTTAACTTCAAACAAATAGATCAATTTTAAGACTACACCTACCTAAGGCACTCAGTTGAGCACAAGCTGCAAGAGAAGCTGCCAAGCGAGGAACTATACTCCTGTTGGAAGCAAAATTTAAGCGAAAATCCAACAAACACGTAACCAAATCCATTGAGGGACATGAAAGAATGCAACGATCTGAGAGAAGGTCTTTAGGGCCTGCAAGAAAAACAAAAAGTAAAAATAACAACAACAAAAAAAGTGAGTAAGATTTGTCCTCAGACTGAAATAAGAACCAAACTCAGGCAAGATTTGGCAGACTAAACAAGCAGTCTAGAGTGCCAGTCTGCATGTGAATTGGTCCATTCCACTTTCTTTCAAAGGGATTGGAAGCAAGAGGTACTTTCATTACATGAGTCATCTAATACAGATGCATTAAAAAAAAATAAAATGTAAAATAGAATTTCAGAGGCACTGTGCCTCAAAGGTATCCTCTCTTCACTGATGACAAGGCAAACTATGCTGATTAAAAATATTTTTATCTCCACCTTCCATACAACTGCACCTTTCAGGACTTTGGTGAAAATATTTCCTAAGTAAGAATAAAAATATTTTCTCAGTATAAGTGTAAATGAACTATTGAACTTTGGCATGCAGGTATCATGTAACAAATGCAACATTGAAAAAACAGAGAAGTAAATCTACTCTCTCATCCTTCTGTAAACTTCACATACGATACCCTACCTGCAGCTGGCATGATTGGGTAAACAGTGAATCGCCACCCCCATCCATTCACAGAGCCATCACTGATGAATTTCCACTTCAGTTCATCCCCTGGAATTCGCAGTTCACTAGACCAATCGGACCATTCACGACCTGTTAGAGTAGGCAATACGAAAATATTTATCTATGGTGTTTGAGCCAATATGCAAGCCATGCATTAAGACCAACTTCCCTCCATGGGAAGACATTATAAAAATCACATAAATGCATTTAAGAAGAAAGCTATGTAAAGCACACAAACATAAATACAGAGATGCTACATTAAGAAAACTTAGGTTTTTTCTACCCAAGACTCAAGTCAGAAATCTCAGCTATGAAACACACATACATTTGAAACAGATAGCAAAAAACTGAGAAACAATAAAAGCCCACAGAAATGCTAAGCACAGGTAGTAAGTACTGACAACCTTGCACATAACAAAGCATGGGTAGGTTCAGTGTAAAATTTGATGACATTACAACTATTCCTCTAAAATCTACTGCAAATTATTAGTGCTTAAAAAATAAATCAGAGATAACGGAAAAAAAGATGTGAAGATTTCACCTAGTGTCATGTACATAGGCCACAGTAGAAAAGAAAAAGAGACCCTAGTTAGTATTTTGGGCATTCAGCAGCAGAACAACACTTGTCTTGACCTGTATGAAAGCTTGAAGTTCTGTAAGCATTACATGAAAAATAAAAAAGCTAACAAAAGAAGCATTCTTTACCAATCATGTTCCAATATGTTGCAATAAACTTTGATTATACAGAAACTCACACGCTGGCAGGGGTGATAAACCTTTTTTTTTTATTTTTTTTACTTATTCACACTCTTAGGAAGAGCATGATAGCATGCTCTTCTGAGAGGTTCTCTGTATTTAAAGAGGCTGTATTTAAATCTCTTGCATATCTGTGTCTAGATCCTACATCTTTTATAGTTTAAATGAATATTAATTTACACAGCTTTTCTGCTGTTTTTATTGGCATATCCCTCACAATACGTCAAGTCACAGACAGTGGTACATTTCATTCAGATTTTTAGCAATAAATCACTACAAGACATTTTTGAAAAGCTCTAGTTCTGTAACCTGATCGGACGGAAACAATTCTGTTGACACCATCCATTATGGTGAGTGGATCATGACGCCGCTCTGTTGAACACTGGCGATCAAATTCTACCCTTAGACCCTCAGCACCTAAACAGCAACAAAGAGTTTACATATTTCTGCAGAGCCATCAATAAAATGAACAAATGCTGGATTTTATAAATCAACATGAAATGAAACAGAGTTGTTTGGAAGCCATAGCACTCATCAATAGAAACATTTGTCTTTGGTTTAATGACATTATTTGTCTATAATTTCTTCTCCCTGAAAGTTTTACACCACAGCAAACAAAGTGAGTAGGGCCTAGCAGACAGAAGACTATACTCAGAACATTCCAAATTGAAGTTGTAACAGACGAAAAAAGTGTGTGTATTTACAGTTAAATCAAATGGCTCTTTGTTGCCGGTAACTTTTGGCAAGTGCTAGATAGTATACTGAAGGAAGCACTAAATGAAGAGACAGCATTAGAACAAATGCTGGTTCCCTAATCCTTAAGAATAAAAGACCTATGTTCAATTACTGAACCTAACAAAGACTCAGTCCTTCTCAGCTTCATACATGAACAGAAAATAACCATATACAGCTGCACTCACAGCCAGTGAATTCTCAAGATTGTGATGTTCATGCAACCTGTATCTTAAGAAATATTTTTACTACAGTGACAGGATACATAACATGACTTTCTTGCAAGGTAAGGAAAAATTTTATGCATGCATGTTTGAAAATAATGGTATTTTAGTAATGTAACTCTAAGAAATCTATACCTGGTATTTTAACTGTGCCACTAGAAGATGTATCATCAGTATATGGATGGCTACTTTCTACCACAACTGGTTGTGAAGAGAGGCGACCACTCTGGGAATCAGTTGCCACATCCTCTAGTTCAGTAACACACAGCTCCAGCAACATATCAGCAACCTAAGAAAAAGATAAATATATATTTTGCAAAAAATAAGTTTGATTAGTCCAAGAAATCTAAGCCAACTACCATTCTTCCCAAATTTAAAATTTTAAAAAAATCATATACTACTATATTCATTCAAAAACACTCTTTTCAGTGTTGTTAAAGGTAGAAAAACACCCCAAAATAAAAGCCAAACAAAATCTTTCCAGTAAGCAAATGACAACACAATTGTTTTCACTTGCAGAAAAAAAAACGTAAAATATAAACTGTAAAGCATAGGCGAAGAGATTAATGAAAGGTATAAATATTTAACCAGTACACAAAACACTATTTAGAGATAAAAACCAGTACCAACGGAAATTTCAAGAGCAGTTTCTAATAAAAATTCTGACTCTTAAGGTCAAAAGTAAAAACTAAAAAACCTCACCCACAAACACAAAGTTACTTAGCTACTCACTTGTAATGCTAGAAGCGAAACCACCAGAATTAGCACATTAGTTCATGTATATCATGCAATTCATTAGGGTGAGACAACTACAACTCAAGCCCAGAACATAAGTATACAAAGCTGATCAAAATAAGCAATTTGAAAACGGGGAGCAAGTGGAGAGGGAAGTAGCAGTGTGAGAAATATCACTGACTCTATATGAATAGCCTAAGTCCAGCGCTCTCACAATCCTAGTTCAATTGCACAGAAATATGGTAAGATTTCATTGTTTAAAACAGGAGCTGTCTTGTCATTTTTCCCATTAATAAATAAAAAAAATTTACCTCAATTCAATGCAAACTCCTTAGTCAAACCATTATTCATATTTTTGGCCAGCAAAGCCAAGTTTAATAAAAGAATACAAAAATCAGTTTTGCATAATCACTTCTGATGTTTTAAACCAGTCTTTAAGTGGTGCAAAGACACAAAGTAACTACATCATATGAGTATCTTAAAAGAAATGCATTGTTAGTCATTAGAAAAAAAAATATTTAAAGGGTAAAGCCACAAGAAACATTAAACAACTTTCAGTTCATTACTGTAAGCAGATATTCTATTAATAATTTATGATTTGTAACATTCTTTCATATAACTGTTGGTATCCACTATCACAGTATTTAGGAGTTCTGTTCCTCCGCTGCCCAAAAAAACCCCACAGCCATGAATACTTTGTAAGTAGTTAGACTTCAATGCATCAAATGTAAATCTTAAGAAGTAAGGATTACTATATCATAAAAAACATAACAGCAGCATTTTTAGTTAGCAATAGCAACTGCGTCAACTGAGAAACATAGTCACCTGAAAAAACAAAACCACCGTGGAAGTTTGTAAACCAACACTCCATAGATATCAGAAACAGGATATGGTTCATTCAGCTTCATTCCAGTAACCATAGCCACTTGTCCAATACATAAATACAATTCATTAAGTTTCTATTTTAATATCTAATTGCAGCATGACAAATGGAGGAAATGGGTCTACTACTGACATTTGCCACACACACATATACTCATGTTATATTTCCATTAAAATCATTAAGGTTCATGTTCATTTAAGTTCAATTCAAATTTTCACATTTACTAAGTTTCTCAGTATGTTGAACTGCACTTCAAGTACAAGAAAACATTCTAGTAAGCTACAAATAATACGGCCATAATTAAATGGAACAGAAACTAAACCTGACCTGTGGGTAAGCTGTGCCCATACCAGACAAAACAGCTGAAAGAACATCTTTTCCCTTTTCACCGGCTCGGTTGGACACAGCAAGCTTTAGCAGGTCAACCATGACTCTCGTGTCATCTGGTACTAAGAGACTAGTAAACTCATCCAAGTACTGTGGTTCTGGGCCAGATACTTTACTTTGACTTTCTACATCCTACAAAAGAAAATGCAGAAATAATTAGACAGTGAAGATGAGATCTCACTGAACTGGAAGAAGTTAACTTGACTGAAGTTTAAAGGTTGTTTAAAGACACCATCTGTAAATCTCAGATTATACAGTTCCCAAATTAACAAAATATTAAACCCATTTCTCAAGTGAAAAAGTTCTCCTAAAACTACTCTCCTTTAACTTCAGGAGGAACTAAAAAAAAAAAACCAAACAAACAAAACCCAATCCCATTCCCTCAAGCCCCTCTCTGTCTTTGGATTGACTATAAAAAATGCAGTCATTTACAAAATAATTTAAAAGCACAAAAAAAAACACACAAAAAAAGCAAGACTGCTTGGTAAAAGCAGTTTTAAGGAAGGTGTTGACAACATTACTTCTTTGGTTTTCGTCATGGTTTCCGCAATGATACTGGCAGCTCCAGGATCATCTGTGACTGGAATGAAAGGACGGGAAGAGGCAGCAGCAGCTGATGGAGTTACAGCAGATGGTGTCACAGCATCTTCTGAAGGAACAACCTATGCAAAACAAATAACTAAGGAAGGTTGCAACAGGATGCTGCAAAACCTTTAAGAGTCTAATTACTTATAAGAACAGTTTATTGTCAAAGATAGCAGCAATTTAAAAACAGGCATAAGTTCAAAACCAATAGATTCACTCCCTGTATTTTTAGCTTCTATTTTAGGTTCATATCATGGCAAACCAGTCAACATCCCCTCCAATGCCAGCTGTAACAAAAACATGCAAAAAAACAACAGCGCCTGCAGAAAAATCTACAATATAGAAGACGCCCTAAAAATACACACCAAATTAATAGTTTGTTAAAGGAAAAGATCTCTTCAGTAGCAAGCTGCTTCTTTTTTCTGCTTCTGTTAGCAGTTAGGAATCAACAGAGTAGAATTCCATTCAGGTCCTCCTGCCTACATTACTTGATATAACATTTCAATTACACTGCATTAAATAATTGTCAAAGAGTCNTTTTTTAAAATAACTCCAATGCAACTAATTTGATATCTGGTCAAATGGTTAATATTTTCATGTTAACTCTAAAATACTATTAGCAAACATTGCAACTGCATTTAAATGACAGTTCTGAAATGACAGCATTCCCAAAGTTCAAAACGGATTTCACACTACAATTCTTGTTTCTCCAAATATGTAGAGCACCAACTGAAAAATATTGTTCTGTTTTGTTTGGTAGTAGTGGAGGTTATTTTTCAGTTTTACTGTTAAACACTGTTGGAAAAACTCATTTGACATTTTACCTCCCCTCTCCTGTCCTGCCATGGGTTTGGGCTCAGTCTCTCTTCTACATCTCCTGCAAGCACGCATTCATCTCCATTGGCAGGGCTTCCTGTAGAAGTAGCATCTGATGGCGGGGCTGGTGATGAAGAGGGACATTCTACTGGTGCAATCATACTTGCAGGCATCAGTGCTCCAACAACTGCATCCCTGAAATCAGGACAGATCAACATAAACCTAAATATAGTCCCTTAGAAAAAATTATATTAGATTGTCTTAATAAAAATAAGGAAAGGTTTCCAAGCTCTGGAATTTAGGGAGTAGTTTATCTCCATTCTCCTTTGGGCCAGATGCTCAAAAACTGCATTTTCAGGCCACTGTTTTAAATGAGATCCTCTCATAAATTTTAGCACAAATATTCTGTTCTATAATACCAACAAGAAGGCTGCTGTGAAGTTTTATTGTTCTTTCCACTCTGCCCCCACTGCTTCCTCCACAACATCTATCATTATTTACTTCGGCATTCCTAAATAAATACTTTTTTTTCCTCAAGGCACTGGGAGCTTCCTATGGTAAAGAAAACATAATAGAATAAAGCTAACACACAAAAAAATTCAGTCCTAAACTTCATTAAACTGAGGAGTCCAAACTTGTGAAAAAATTTATATCTGACTCAAAAGACCCTGACAGATAGTAAGGTGTGTCATCTTTTGCTCTGCAAAAGGCAAGAAAGTTTGCATGCCTACCTGGCATACATGATTTGTAATGCTACCAGTATATGAGATAAAGCCTGCTGTTTGGCAACATTCCCATCAAGTGACAGGAGAATCTTAGCAAGAGAAGGGCGATTCGGCTTGGAACTGTTTGCCCCACTAAGTTTGTTACTGGCAGCAGAAGAATCTGCATCTGAAGGAACACCTGGAGAGAGAGGGGAAAAAAGGGAAGGCAAGCATTTTTTTAATGGTGTAATACATAACTGGAATTGATTTATCCAATTTCTTGTTAAGTCGGAAAGATGACTGTAAAACCAAGCCAACAGTAGATTCTTAAACTGCAATGTCTACAGTTACAACATAAAGTCAACACTGAGGCTTTGTAACAAGGGTTTTCATAAAACAGTGTTCCAGTTTGTTACATACCCATGAAGATTAAGTAATAAAGATATAAGTATTTCAGTGATCAGCATCCAAAACAGGTTTTACTTACGCAGAAATTTCTCAAATAGCACTAATACTTATTAGGTACT
Source organism: Piaya cayana (assembly GCA_013389865.1). Lineage (NCBI taxonomy): Eukaryota > Metazoa > Chordata > Aves > Cuculiformes > Coccyzidae > Piaya > Piaya cayana. The sequence continues at coordinate 114,155 of WAAB01000296.1, forward strand.
CTTAAAAATGCTAATCAAATATTCTATACATGTTGTTCTTGCTCTTTCTTAAATACATTGCCTTATTCATGAAAGGCTTAGTTAGCCAAATGTTTGGTGCTTTTATATTCAACGGAAAACACCTCTGTTTTGTCTTCCTAATTCTTAAGTTACTTACCTTAGAAATAAAAACTAACAGTAGCATCAAGAATTCTAGCATATAATATATATAGTATTAAAGAAAGTCTTCAGGGCGTTTGATAAAGCATGTTATGTTTTAACTTCCTGAAGAACAACAAGTTTTAACGAATGCTACTTCTGAACAAGTCATTTATAACATGCACTCTCAGGAAGGTGTTTTGTTTATAAGTATGTAAGTTTTTATTATTGTTTTGTGGTGATCTTTAAAAGACAGTTTTCTTTTTGCACTCTTCTACCACCTATTAAACCATGCAGAGAACTCATACTCCAAATGGCATAAAAACCAACAGCATAAGACAATAAATACCAACCAAGATAAGAAGCACCTAAAGGGTCCCTCGCTGTTTGGAAAAGTACTGGTTCATGAACAGATGGTGTAGCTACATCCACTGTTGTCCACGCTACGCTGTGAGAAGACCCACAAGCAACGCGGGTGATTTTCTGACCTTCCAAGCCCTGAACAAGAGTGGGTTTTCTATTGACTGTAGTTGTTCCATTGCCTTGTTGCCCGTGGTCATTGTCACCCCAAGCATAAACCTGTCAGTAAACATTTCCACATATTACTTTGTGCCACTGGTTGCCTCATTTAATTATTTTTTTTAAAACTTCTACAGATGAAAATTAGCAATTTGTCTTATCTATCTAGAACACTTTAAAGAACCTGTGGTCATTGACTCTTTTCTGTCATTAAATAACAGAAGCACTATAGAGAAGAGAAAATAAACAAAAAAACCCCAAATAAGCACTTTATCAGACAATTAATAAATTATTGCCAATTCATAAATCACCAGGTGATTCATAATACATTCAATGTTCACAGGGAACAATAATTTACAAGAATTAGTTGCACAGTAATTACATTGGGGATCTGAATCACTACTATGATAACAATAACACTGGATCACAGCAGATAAATCTGTCCAGAATACTATGACTACCTCTACATTTCAAGAGTGAGAGCAGGAAACTGGTCATGAGATAATATACAAATTAGAAAAATATTACAACGGGTACTTGGACAAAAACAACTGAACTCCAATATTAATATAAAAGCTAGTATATTTTAAATTACAATCTTGCTTATATTTATTCAATAATTCAATAAGCAAATAAAGAGCATTAGAAATCAATATCATTAGAAATTTATATTCCATTTAATCAGCATGGATAATATTACATTTCCTCAGTTTAGTTTATTCTTTTCTGGATCAAGGAAAGACAGGGATGGATGATTACGCACAACATACCTGGCCAGTGTCAGTAACTGCTAGACAGTGGAGTGCACCTACAGCCACATGCACAATCTTTTTACCCCTCAGTCCTTCCACAACTTGTGGCTTTCGCACATGTACGTCTGTGCCATGACCTAGCCTGAAGTAGTCGCCCTTACCCCTGCAACAGACAGGAAACAATTACATCGTTTACACATACCTCTGTCAATGCAGCTTCCCAAATCAAAATACTTCATTTATCACTGGGATTAAACACAAGCACCAACTAGCAAATTATTCAAATATAAATCTCAAAGACCTAAAAACTATAGCTCTATGTATAGAACAGGGATCCGAGTATAGAACCTGGGTATAGAACAGGGATCGTTATAAATATTTTTTCGTATGTAATGCAACTGTGAACACAACATATTTCCTCTTTTGCAGAAACACTGCAAGTATAAATACCTAGACTATGGATGTGTTTTGATAAGACTTGGACAGATCTATAGTACTGAGGATAAACCTAACAGTAACAGACCCTCTAACAATTCTACTGACACAAAAAATATACAGGAAGTAACTTGTTTTTTTCACTGTTGGAAGCCCCATATAGGTTTTTAAGCCTCCATAATTTAAATGCTTCTAAAACTGTAATACACAAACTGCACCAAAATATACCATGTACAAAAGTAACATAAACACCATAGAACACCTTGAAGAATATCAGCAAAGGGGAAAAAAAACCCAAACCTGAGACTCCTTCCAGTTTTTAGTAACTTGTCACTCACTTCTGCTGTTCACCAACATAATCATCAACCTTTTCCCCAAGAATAGATGTTATACCGAAGGAGAATACGATCTATATAGCATTGTTGCCTACCTAAAGTTATAACTCAGAAGTTGTGATTTCCCCTTTGAATCAATACAAATTTAAGAAGCTAAGAATAAAAGCTTGAAAGCAAGTCACCCATCCTAAAGTGCAAACATGTACAGTTGAAACAAACTCAAAAAAATCTCTTTGTAGACACATAATGTAGATTTTTTACTAGATTTGTAGATTTTATGACTAGAAGTAACAATGTTAAAATGAACACATTTATGTTCAAAACAAAGCAGAAGTAAACAGACAAACAAAAAAAACCACACAAAGGGGTTTTTAATAACCCTTAGTGATCATCTCATACCAGTTCTTGCTTTGACACATTATTACTAACAACTTTATGGCCTCCTGGGCAGCAATGAGCTCTGTAGAGACCTTGCATTTCCAAGGAAGTTCTTAATTTCCTCTGAACTTCAGCTTACTTCCTTACTCAATTACATCCTTACTCTCCAGCTCTGCCTCAGCTGTATGACACATACTCCAAACCACAATTCTCAGGTTTTCTTTTTCCCATGCCACTCAAAAGTCTTGAATTAACATTCCTTGACATGCTCTATTGCTCCCAGAGAGGGAACAATCTTTCTCTTCCTCCAGTAAGACCCAGGCATCCCAACTGAGTACAATACACAACTGAGCATGCTACAAGACAGTGTTACAAGTAATTGAATAGATAACAGCTCATCTCAAAGGCCTGCAAATTTAAAAGACAAAGTACACAGGTAAGGCACAGACAGAGTTAAAACACTCAAATAGCAATATATAGAACACATACTTAGCAAGTGCTTTGTTAATACTTCCTGGCAAATATAACATACCATGTCCACACCACTCCTGATTTGGTCAATGCCAATGAGAACTGCGCACCACACTCAATCTGACAAACTCCTTGGCCGTTCAGTCTTTCAATGTTCTGAGGAATGTTGCATCCTTCACTTCCTCCTCGACCCAGCTTTCCAAAATCACCATCACCCCAAGAAAACACCAAACCTAAGAAACACCAGACTACAGGTCAGACAAAGATCATGGTATTTCCATGCACTAAGGGGTTCTGGAACAAGATATTCCTACCTTCATCTGTCAAAGCAAGAGTCTGAGCATCTCTGCTTCCACAAGCAACTTGAATGACTCTGTGGCCAAGAAGCACTTTAACCTACAAAACAGAAAAATAAGCAAAACATTTCAAAGAAATTATGGTTTAAAACCTTACAGACATTTTCAAGCTTTCATGACTGATCTTGTTCATTGTGCCCAGTCTGAGCATGCCATTTAGCAATGACTTATCAAGCACTGCTAATTTATGATCCAACAGTGCTTAATTGACAGGAGCAGCTACCAGTTGCATATCAATGTTCAAAAAAAACACCAGCCAATCCTCATCCTCTCCTTGAGAATGTGAAATAACTTGCCTCTTAGTAGAGGAATGTGTACCAAAATCTAATTCAGATCACTCCAAAATTATGTCTTCATACTGCTTTCATGGTTTTGGGCTTTTCTTTAGCTTTATTTTAGAATTTAATAAACAAACACATCCACATTTCATCCAACACAAGAAACATTTATTTTACCATCTTAGGCTTTAGCTGTGTGGTATTATCTCCATGCCCAAGCCTTCCATATTCTCCAAGACCCCACGTATACAGTTCACCACTAGAGGTAATAGCAGCACTATGTGAACTGCCACAAGCAATATCACGGATGCGTTTGGTTTTCAGTGCTTCTATCAGTCTGGGTTTATCACAGTTCCTAGACAAAGTGAGTAAAGAATTCATTTTATTAATTATGAAAGAGTTGTGCAATATAATCCAACCTTCATAATCAAAAATAATTTTGTGTAATAGCCAACAGTAACCTTAAGATAAAACAAGATGCAATGTTATGATTCCAAAAGGTAACTCTTAACTAGCACCATAAATTAAAAGCTTCATTATTTTAAGGCACTTCAAAGTTTACTTAAAGAAATATTTCATGCATACGCTGCAGAACTTGGATAACAAAACCAAAATACCAAAGCGATTAATCAGTTACAAAGTGTGTAATACAAAGTTAAAACTGATATCCTGTCATTGCCCAAAGTTAAATGATTTAGATGTAATTATTTATACACCCCGTGAACACAGAGGTAGATAGAAACATTAAGAGAAGATATCTCCATCCAAAATTTGCTCTTTACAAGACAGAAATCAGAACTGGGATTTAATGTCAGGTTTCTATGAGGACAGCACTGGCAACTTTTACTATTCTACATGGTTACAATACTCTTTGAATTCGGGGAGGGTTTCAGCTCAAAGCTTTATAACATTAAGTGTGTAACAGAGCCAACTGTTAAGGTTTAATAAAATTATGTACAGCCTCCAGAAAATCTGTTCCCATTAAAAGTCCAGAAGCTCCAAGTCTCACTTCTAATAAAATCACAAAAAACACGAGGCAGCTGAGCAATAAACATTACTGCCCTAATCTGGACTTCCCTTTTCATTGACCTGACACACATTTATTCATTGTCATATATTACCCATCTGATATCTGTAATTTTTTATGCATTCTAAGTTTGTGAACAGACATCTAAAGAATAGGGCTACAAAACACTGCCAGGCTTACATCACAAACCCTTACAACTCAGGAACATACGCCTAGCAGAGTATTTTGCATGCTACGGTTTTACACTTCAAGGCACCTCTGCAAACCTTACCTTCTAAAAGTAACCAACCACTCTACATCTAAAAGTGAGCCATTTCCTCAATGACGTTCAAAAACATAACTAAAGACTATGTCCACCAAGCATGTTTCCAAGTATATTAATTTGACTGTCTTCTTTTAAATTAACTGAAGACTGCTACAAACGCTGCACCATAAATGACAAACATTGCTGAAACGAAAATATTTTCACAACGCTTTTACTCCCATTATATTAAAAATCCTATCATCATCAATAGTGGTGGTCAGCTGTGTTCTAACATGCAACACAGATGTTCTCTTATGGAAATACAGAAAAATCTGGCATTCTTACATTCGACTGAAGTGACCAAGTTTTCCATCATCGCCTTCACCCCATGAAAAAACCTTTCCATCAACAGTTAATGCCATAGCATGCCGGCCACCTAGAAGTGTAAACAGTGAATTTAAATTTCAAGGTCCCACGCAGGCAACAGGTCTAGCAAATATGTCAGGAATCTGACATTGTTCTACTTCTGCAATGTAACTATATGAGCCTTTCAACTCAACAGACAGTACTTATTTTCTTTGGAGTTGTAACGTGATTTAATTTAAGCAAAACTTATGTGACAGTAGATTTCCTGGCACATTTTTAAAAAAAAGCACTCAACTGGCTATTTTCAACGCTGGAAAGAAAAAAAAATCAAACTCGCCATTTAACAATATTCAAAAATCAAAACACTTTCTTTGGATCAGATTAAAAGCTACTCAGAAGTTACCAAATTTAACTCCTATCAAGTAAGAAATTGTGTATGGTCTAAATTCCTAGATTTTAATAACAGTACCATTAGGTTTAATCTGATGCATTATGGAACAGAATTTAATAAACTGGATTTATTTTTAAGATATTAAAAACTATCAGATATGCTGGGGCATCACAGCATCCAGTAAAGTCTCATAGGAACTATTTTTAGGTTTATTATGCTATGTATATGTATGTAAGAATAGGAACAGTCAGTACCTGAGTGAACAGCAACCTTCTTTACCACATAGTTACTGAGAGCTGTAATCTGACGAGGAATGGGCACAGTTCCACTAGATATTCCTAAACCCAGCCTTCCATTTGTGGCTTCTCCACAGGCATACACTTTACCCTCCACAGTCACTAAGAAAATGAAAAAAAATGTTTAAAACACCATTAATGTTTCACAACTGGAAATCTGTTTCGGCTCTTAAATAATTACATATAATTTACACTTATATTACCTGCAAAAAGGCTTTTGGATCCTCCAGCTACTTGTACAACATTCAAGGCAGACAACGTTTCAGAAAAGGAAGGGACCTTTATCTAGAGCAGACAGGAAATAAAGATCATTACAATACACTTTAAATTTAATACTTTAAAAAGAGCGGTTACTCTTAAATGATAAAGCAGTTAATCTAACAGGTACTTTTTAAAAAAAAAAACGAACTTAAACTCCCTGTACTATTCAGATGCTTCACGCCTAATAGTTAATACACACCAGGAATACACACCATGAAAAAGTATTTAATACTGAAACCATAATAAATACAAAACTTGGGGAAAAAAATGAAATGTGATATAAAAAGGTGCTTTTCTTTTAATAATTTCTTTTTGAGAAAATGGAACTCGGCTTTGAAGAAAAGTACAACAGCAAAAGAAACCTAGTGAGAAATGTTAGCAAATACATTTTAAATTAGCATACAGAAAATCAAAATCACATCTGAGATCTTCAGTTACAAAATGCTTCAGCAATCTGGATTAGAAGAGAGCTCAAGAAGGGGGGAAAAGGACAGAAAAAAGAGACTAGGAAACCTCTTTTCTCCATTACTACAAAGAAATCTTAGATCAAGCTCTGTGTGTGTACACACACACACACACACACACACATCAACAATCCCTTTTCAAGTGTAATAAATGTAAGTATTTCATTATTTTTATGCAGCTCAAGAGGAAATTTCTAGCAGATAACTTCATTACAGTATATGGGAAAAAAGTTTGAAAGACTTTTGAAAAACCTCAGCACCAGTTTTTAAAATAATATCCCAATTAATCAACTGGGATTAATTCAACAATATTCATACTTCTTAAGATGTTAGAGTGTAAGTTCACATTAGCTCATTTTTTCAATTCAATGAAGTTTCATCTACACAGAATTCACATTTATTGAGGTATCTGATTCCTTTTAATACCCTCACTTCTTTCAATTTAACTGTCCTATAATTCTTCCCTCTTCTAAGCAGAGGGAAGCACTTGAGTCAAATTGAGCCATAATTCTGCCTTCAACACTTTTGGAGCAAGAATGAGCTCAAATCTGCACTTCTGAACTGAAGCCTTGATGGCTATATGTACCAATACAATACAGTATGGAGAATACAGTAATTGTTACCTTCTTGTTTCTTGAAGGCACTCATACATATCATACATTTTATTTACAATATAAATTAAAGAAATGCTCTCTTATTGTACTTTTCAGATTAATGATATCTTAAATCAACTAAACACTCTATGTGTATCTCCCATCTAGCACTGCATTTAAAATTATGTATAAATGGCTGCAGAGGGCTGAAACTCCTCTTGAATTACATTGAATTATAATCAAGTTAAATCAGTCAAAAAGATAAGCATTTAACTTTCTTTTTGTCCTGATTACTGCACCAGCTCCTAACACATAGAAAAGTTCACCAATACCTTCATTTCATGCACACAAACACAAAAGGAACAGGATAGTTATAATGCAACACATTTTTAGAACAGTGGGTTCACTACCATCTAAAGCAAATGATTAATTGGCTGCTAAAAATCAATATGGATTTCAGAGCAACAACATAAATGCAAACTTTCACCAGTTTTCCACCCAACAGACATCTACACGACTTCACAGTAAAAAGCTATTAAAAACCTACTCTTCATAGCTTTTGAAAACAAAGTGTAAAATTCTGATTAAGTCTGAATTAATTTTGAGTTGTGCTAGACTTGCACACTTTATTTTCATCTGTTTCTGGTTTATATAGAAGTATGTCAAAACCAAACATACCTTGGAACCTTTTAGCCCTCCCAACTGGTCTTTGTCATTCAGTCCCCAAACAAAAACTTTGGTTCTTATTGTAGCTGCCGATTCGAGCCCAGCTGCTTTCTTTCTAACAAGACTGAACATATTGGGGAAAAAAAACCAAAAAAAACTAAATCAGTTCAGCAACCTGTATGCTATACCGTAGGCACTTTTTTACTGTATTTACTGATTTTACAGCTTGGAACAGTTTCAGTACTCAAACTACAGCACCACAGTTAAACAAAACCAAAAAAGTTCATAATATTTTCCTGAGCAGTGGTAAATACACATACCATAAACAAAATACAAACACAACAAGTTTTTAAGCTAGGTTTGCAAGTCCAAGTATACTACAGAAGCAGAAGAGTTGTACAAAATGCTACCCCCTACCAGTGTGATAATCTTAAAGTTATTTATCAACAAATTATCTATTTACAATTCTGATAAACTAAAACACCGATTTCCCTTTACTACCATTCAACCACTGCTCTTCTCACAACAATCTCCTGACTGGGATATGCAGACACTATGGTTTCCATATAATTTCCTGCCCCACCCCTGCAGTTACCTACCTCCCAGTGTTAGCTTTATCATCGTCCTCTTCCTCATTATCAGAGGCAAGAAAAGGGACTGCAGCTAAATCTTCATCCTCTGCACGTACACGTCCCAATATGCTGAGGCCGTGTATTTTGCAATCGATTCCAGAGCTTCTGCACTGCTTGATTGCAATCTCAATATACCTGTGGTACTACGAAGAAAAAAATATATCGCCACCTTTTGGGTCTAACATAACTTTATAAAACATAGGAAAGAATCTGAACTTCTGCTTGATTTTAACAAAGTTATTTAAATCTTTGGCTTTTCAGCCCTACATACTTTTAGATAAACTTACAGCCTCATTAATCTGAGAATTATTTCACTTCCAATAGTAAAAAAATTAATTATGCATTCCCACTTCCTGTCACTGAAAAAGACCAGAACAACTATTCAAAATAAACTTGATTACCCACCTTCAGTATCCCCAAATTTAAGTTTATTGGGATGTCTTCTTGGTTCATAGGTATGCACACTGATTTACATCAAAAAAACTAAAATATCTTTACTACTCTGATTATGGTAAAACTTTTCAGGATAATCAACTTCAGTAAACTGCCAAAACCAGTGCTAATTTAGAGGAAAAGCGAAATACCATACTTTAATGATCACAACAGTGCTTTTCATCAATCTATTAGAGCAGAATAACTTCCTGCTGCATATAAGAGTAATGCTCACACAAACTTCACTTACTTCTGTACAGTCACTGAGAAGAGGCACTGTGGTGTCTGTAGGATTTATATTTATTGTCTTTAGCTCTATAAGGTTATTTAAGGAATTCCCCCCTAGAAAAGAAAACATATATAGAGAAAAACATTTTAACATATGGTGTTTGTTTCATAAACAGGTACTATACACGTTAAACTACTAAGTTAGCTGAAGGCAGATAAATATCTCCTGTTGAAGGTAAAAAAACCCCATATATACTTCTTTGAGAACATGCACATACCTGAAACTACAACCAAAGAGGGCATGTAACTGCTGTCTGCAGGGTCTACTATCATCTTAAGTCTGTGAACAAGAACATCTGGAAAAATCTCCAAGCGAATCCAGTGCTAAGGGAAACACAGAGAATGTAATTTTCAGAAAGTATTCTTAGAACCATTGTATGGTTAAAAAGAATAAATGTACGCTGGTTTTGAAGAAAGCATAAAAAACATTTGTGAACAGTACACATCAGCTGCAAACCACAAGAATTTGCCAAAGGAAAATGACCTTGTGAGCATTTTGCCTGCCCAGCCTCCAAATACAAGAGAAACAGTTGCAGCAGCACCACTGAGAAAAGTGAGAAAGCACAATACTACTGGAGATCAAGACATGGGACATAACGTAAATCTTAGACTGGTTACAGCCTGCAGACAAGCAGAAGGAAGGGTACTTGGGGATGTTCTCAGCATAGCCACCCACAGAGCATCAAAATACATCGGACAGAAGCCTAGCCACAAATCCCAGTGCCTAGGCTAGCCACAGAGCAGTGCTACGGGCAATAAGATTTGTAAACCATAAACTAGAGAACAATGCTTTTTATAAATGATGGACACAGAAGTGGAATGTGCACTAAGTGAGTCTGCAGATGACACTGAACTAGGAGTTGAGGGCTCCCTTGAGAGCAGGGAGGCCTTACAGAGAGGTCTGCACAGAACAAAGAGCTGGGCAATCACTAACTGCATGACATTAAACAGAGTGCTGGATTCTCTACCTGGGATGTGATAAGCCTGCTTACATACACAAACTAGGGGAAGAGAGGCAGAAGCCCCAAAGAAAGAGATGTGGATGTTGGAGTTGATAGCAAGTTGAGTATGAGTCAACAGGGTGCATTGGTGCAGCTCCATCTTAAGTACTATGTGCAGTTTTGGGCACCTCAGCCTAAGAAGGACAAACTGCTCAGAGTAGAGTGCCCAAAACAGGGAAAAATCTCAAGGGCAACACTTATGAAGCAACTTGGTTTGTTCTTGTTGAGAAGAGAAAGCTGAGGAATGCCCTCATCACCATCCACAAGTTACTCAACTAGGGCAGCAGAAGGGGATGCACTGATCTCTTCTCTAGTGACCAGTGATAGGACTTCAGGAAACAGAATGAAGACGTGTCAGGGGAAATTCAGATTGGATATTAGGAAAAAGTTCTTCACTGCAAGGGTGGCTGGTCACTGGAATAGGCTGCCTAGAGATGTGCTCATAGCACCAAGTCTGTCAAAGTTCAAGGATCATCTGCACAACATTTTTATCCTACAAAGATCAAGAAATTGGACAGGATGATCCTCATGGGTCCCTTCCAACCCAGATATGCCATGATTCTATACAAGCAAGGGAGTGCTTGGAAGCAGCTTTAGCTAGTAAGAATAGAGGGCTTTTCAAATTTCACGTTGTTACCTTCCCTTGTGAGCCAGAAGACTGCCAGCACTGCTCACTACCATCAATGAGACGTGAAGCTTGATTCACAGAAGATGAGACATTCAGATTCTTAACTATTCTTGACCAATCATCCAGTAACATTCCCCGCTGGCTACTATGCCGTCTCTTCAGCTGCTTTCCAGAACGCCCGCAGAACACCGGAGACTGACCTGCATGGTTATATGAAACTTTAAGCATGTACCTCTCAAAGAATATTGTTTTTCTTAAACCCATAAGCACATGAAAGGATAACAAATCAAAAATCTCAGGTAAGTAGTCTAAGAGTAGAATACAAAAGCATGTCAAAAACACTTTAACAGTTTTCATGCTTGTCATCTGGCACAGTCACACTTTCTTTTCCTATAGTTACGATTAGCTTGTACCAAGAAAGTAAGCTTAATTTAGTCAAAAAATTACATTAAAAAATTAGAAAAATTACTCTTCAGGAATGCAAGACACAAAGTAATTCCTAAAACCAAATGACAATATAATACAATCTCTATACTGTCAGAAACCTTGAAAGACTAACATTCTTGATAGCCACTTGAAAGGATCCTTCCTTTTGAAATACAAATCAAAATTTATGATGATACATACTTCAAAACACAGGCCTAAAGCACATGAATTTTGTACACCACCATAGCATTTGAAATATATGCAACCAACCCTCAAGAGAAATCCATTACCAGATAATAGATGTAGCTAAGTTAGGACACTCAAAAATTCTTAATCTTATTCAATAATGAGTTGGTTTAGCAAGCTGTTGGTGTCCTCCCTGCAAAAACCCACGTCTACTTACCTTCACTGATCTTTGTAGCTTCTAGAAAACCTGATCAAAAGAATATTGTAACTCCTCTACCCTACCCAGGGAAATGGCAAGGATTACAAATTCACACAATCACATTAACTTGTTTCTTACTAGAAAGTCTTTCTTGCTCTTTATACAAACCACCATACACAAACAATGTACGTTCATGATTTCTCATAGGGAATCAGTATAATTCATTTTCCAAACTGATTAGACTGGCTACATATGAAGATATTTAGTCCAGAAGCCAGCATCACCCTGCAAATGATTAGGTGTTAGACTGATCTTTAGACAGGTGAACAAATAAGAATTAAAGGTAAGTTTTGCATAATAATGCAAAACCTCAAATATTGAGTTCCAATGGATGCACATGTTCTTGTCCTAGAAACAAGAAATTCTGATTGTGTGTCTTTCAAAAGGCTTCCCTTTGGTACTGCACCTCTCTGGAGTCTCTATTTCATAGAGAAAATGAGGAGTATTGATAAGAAAAATTATTGAAAGGCAGCTGAGGCATAAGAAGGCATCTTATGTATTTCAAGCTGCACTTGCTGTCACAAGGATTCCACCCACCTACATACAGGCTGATAACAAAAGGTAGGAGGATTAAAGAATTATATGTCTTACTCTTGGTGTAGCTGAAGCCTGAGTTGTAACACAAAGAATTACTGTCAAGTAGCCATATTTGTTAAACTTCAACACTACAAAGTAAGTTTTAAGGTTGATGTCTTGGTGTAGTCCACCACATGCAACTATAGCACTGCTATGACTGGCTAAAAATGTTTTGCTGTCTGAAGGGTTAGTCTGGACACTAACTTCATTACATAAGGGAGCCAAAGGGCAAAGATGGTATTTTTTAAAAGCATAAAAGCAAATTTGGTGCATTTTAAATGAGTCTAAGAAATGCTTAGATTCTGAAACTTACCTGGCTCATTTATTCTGCCAAAAGTATGTCGGGTGTTATGCTTCCTGGTTTTAAAACAGGTTTCACAAAAATCAAAATCATCACAGTTTCTGCATTTGAATCTAGGCCCATTGATAGGAAACATCTGACAGCCATCACACCTGCTTTCACAAAAGAACAAGTAAGTATATTTCTAGCAGTTTTCATAGTACACGTTAATTGTAATACAAGTCAAGATAGTGGAATCAAGACAATAACCCACATACATTAATAAAAATGTAAATCATGACTTACGTGACTCCAGGATGAATGCTGGGGACCAGTTCCATTTCAGACAATAAGCCAGTCCAATGAGACTGCTGAGGGAAATCTACAATGACATCTTTTCCATTGGCACTAAAAGCTGTGATAAAAAACATGCAGAAAACACAATGTGTTGCAAATCTCTATAAAATTAAGTGGAAAGTGTCCAGTGCAATATCAAAGCAGAAATACATAACAAAAGCTCCTTTCAAAAGTAATCTTAATGGAACTGTGTATTAACCTAATAATCAGATAGCCTGGACATGGATGAAGGGAAAAGGAGTTCCAAAGACTTTTTGAAGATCTACATTATTCTATTTAAATTTCTTGACTCTGAACTTTTCTTTTTTTTTTTTCAACAGTTCTCAAAGAGAGAGTACTTCTATGCACAAATATAGTATGATCAAAATCTGGATCTCTTCAAAGAATCTGTGCCCCACAGATAACTTCTGTGACAGACCTTACAGCTCGACACTAGTAAACCCACATTCTCTTCACTTCCATATGAAGTCTTCAAGTTAGATTTACTTCTTAAAGGAAAACTATTTGTCATTCATTCACAGCATAAATGAGAACTACAGCAGGAAGGTGCAAATATTCTTAAAGACTTATAGTATATGTGAATGAAGTGGCTCAAAAAAGCAGATGAGCACACTAATGAAATGGGCTGCCACAGAGTAGGTCTATGAATTAGAGACATCAAACGCATCCTATGATCTCTTATCATCATGCAGTATTCCACAATGTAATTCCACGGTTTAATTTGTAAGTCTGTCTAGAAGATTTTCTCATTAAACACTGCAGAAAGCCTGTGTGCTTTCCAGCCTTATTATCTCCCCATGCACCATTTTGAATATACATTACCTTTGACAACTCCCACACTTCGATGAGTAACTGATCCCCATTTGTATTTGGGTGTGGTAACAGAGCTTTTCACACGCACTTTGTCACCTATCTTGATATGAGAGGCAGAACTCTGAGGTGGGAATCCTAGCAGTTACAAGAATAAATGCACGGTGAGTGACTTTCTTCCCCACCCCCCAAAAAAAAGTCTTCCTTAGTGTATTATTCAGTTTTTCCTTAGAAAGTAGATAGCAGTGAACTTACCTAAAAGCTCAACATGGATATATCTGACCCAGTAGGTACCACCCTTTTGTTGCCAATCACACTGTACATTCAGGTCATGCAATCCATCTCGATCCAATTTAATAACTTTGCCTACATCTCCTTCACAAACCTCCTCATAGGTTCTGCAGCACCTAACCATCATTCCCACCTAGAAGAAAAGGAAACAGAACACCATAGCTATGCAAAGACTTTTGTACCAAAAGGAAAGTAGTTTTGAAATAACTTTTCATCATCATTTTTACCTGAATGTTCTCCCTCACATACACAGCATAGTCATCATTACTTAAGAAATCAGCTCGTTTCTTATAGGTCTGGCTTTCTGTTACAACAGCACCACTTGGCTAGAAAAAAAATCCAAAATAAACACATAATAGTTACAAAATTTCTTTTAAATTTTGATAAATAGAATTGTTAGCACAGTCTGAACATAACCCAACAAAACCAAACACATAGCTGAACAACAAAGCTGGAAAAATCTTCAGTAGGTCAACCCACATTTATGATCTACTTAGGTTTAACCTAAAGTTTAGTTTCTAAACTGACTCGCCAAGGAAGGTAAGTGCAAATTTTCATTCTGTGTAAAACGTGCTGCAAGTTGCTTTTATAAAAAGTGCTTGCCAGAGAAATTTAGAGCAAAGAGGATTTGGGAGTAGTCTACTTAGCCTTGCAGATATACATTAACATTCCACTTCTTAGGCCACTTGTTTGGAGAGGCAAAAAAACCAAAACCAAACAAACAACGATGAACAGTGATCTATAGAATCATTGAGGTTGGAAAAGACCTCTAAGACCATCAAGTCCAACACCACTGTGCCTACTAAACCATGTCCTGAAGTGCCACATCTATACAACTTTGTCATGCCTCCAGGAATGGAGGCTCCACCACTTCCCTGGCCTGCCTGTTGCTGTGCCTTACCACTCTTGCAACAACGACATTTTTTCTAAATCCAACCTAAACCTCCCTTGGCACAAATTGAGTATCTAAAGGACACTAGTAATTTTTTTGTTATATAATAAAATGGGATTGAAAATATTCCCTTAGAAAGCTGACAAAAAAAGAAGATTCTAGTAAATAGTTCCTTTCAAGGTGCGATAAACTTCTTTTTTTTAACAGAACTAATACATTCCAGCTCTAATGAGAAGTTTCAAAAGAAATTTTTCTGTTTTGAGCATTAAATTTTTTTTTTAATTAAAGGCAACATATAAAAGTTTCTTGCTGCAATACTGATAAAGAATTCAATGTCAGGTTAATTTCCTTCAAAACATAATCTATTTCCTTTAATTGCAAAATCCCACATTTTCCATAAAACTCAAAATAATTCCTTAAAGATAAATAGAAATACAGAACTCATTTAATTTCATTGGCAAATCCTTACTAAAGCAGTTCCTAGAAGTCAATAAAGGCTTAAGAGAAATTTACATTAAAGCCATCACACACAATAGGGATTGTAAAGGTCATTTTATTACCCCTAAGTGAAAATGGCTTTTATAAGAGAAAAGAGAAGTTATTTCACTTTCAGTCATTTAGTCACCAATTCCTCAGTGATTCCTTGTAGCTAATCTACTTTGTTTTTCAAAACAAAGGAAGAGAGGCAAGGGGGTTGGGTTGAAAGAAAAAGGAGTCCTTTACAAATATTACACTACAGCATTGACCATTTTAGATGAAACTGAGACTAGGGATGCTTATTGCTAGTGAAACATCCACTTGCATTCCATTCCTCCCCTGTGCTACTCATACATACATATTTATCGATTTTTCTTCAGTTCCTTTATAACATGCCTCAGAATTACATGGCAAATGTGGTCCTTGTTACAGGCTTGAAAGCTTGGGACAACAGAATGTCTTTGTACTCCAACCAAGTTCATAAAAAAGAACTACAGCCAGCTAGCATGACTTTGGTTTTAATAAGTTGATACTTACTACAGGGCAAGCAGCTTCAGCTTCTTCCACCTCCTCTACTACTTCCTCATCTGAGTATTCATCAGAGATAGTATCAGCATCAGAGAGATCCGTTATTTGAACATCAGGGTGATCCAACAACCAGCCAACCAAGGCTTCCACTCCTAATAAAGAAAACAAACTCAGTCAGTCTTTAACATTTTTTCCTATGTCATTCTTAATATGGTACCCAGAAAGTAAAGATTGCTCCCTTTTAAGTAGCAATTTTAATCTGCTCACAACTTTCCTTCACTTTCTAACATCATTAATTTAACTAAATGAAATACCTGGTAATCCAGAAGCACTTCCAGAAGTTCCAGACAGAGATTTTAGTGCAAATTCTATGTTTTTCCTAGGAAATCCCATTTCCATAAGTTGAACCACAATAGGGAGGGGTGGAATTGGAGATTGTTTGCACTTCTTCACTTTGGTTGGACGGATATGTTGCACTGTGATGGGTGTTGTAGCCTCACTAGAGCTGCAGTCTTCAAACACCGGAGTCGAAGGGTGTGTAGACTCTACAGCCAGATACTGGCATACTGCCAGAGCAGCAGCCTAAATGAGAACAAGTATATCAGTCCAAGTAAAATAAGCATATTTAGCACAGGTTTTGTGCACATGTGCCTGAAATTGAAGGTTATTTCTCCAAAAGAGTTCAGTGTCACTTTGTTTTTTAAGCCTACACCTTAGCAAGTTTCAAATGAATGCGAATAAGACAGACTTATTTATTAGGTTAGCAGAAAACAGACTTTACCTCAAGCTCTTGTTTGTCAAATATTGCTTTCACGGGTGATGGTTGCGTAGCAGCTGACAAAAGTTGCTGTAAAAGAATCATGGGAGGCTGAGGTCCTTCAGGAGACATATCTCCTATGTCTGGAGAGGCAACTGCTCCATCCTCTTGAAACAAAAACATTATTTTAACCAAAACCATGTAATACAAGTCAATCAGGAGACTTATTCTGAGGCCTACTAGTCAATTAAACACATTGTCACTTCTCTCATATTTCTTCTCCAAAACAATCATGCATTTAAGACTAATCTGTGTCACAATCTCCATACATTAAAAAAAAACCCCACAAATTAAAAACGTGTAGATAAATCATAGTTTTACTTAAATCACCTAGAACATGTCTACCAGACAGCGATCAGTGGACAACGAATTTGGACAGATATCTTCAAGTTCACCTTGTTACAATAAGATTATTACACAGAGGTCCTTACAGGATAAACCACTTTAAATAGACAACTGACAGTCTCACTGATCCCCAAAACCATAATGCATACTTTCTGTACCGAGTCATTTCTCCCTGTAATACATCTCTTGGAAAGAGCTCCACAGGGGTATTCATTGCCTCTTTTAAAACCTGGCAATCAAATATATTAATACATTCAAAGACACTACAGGCTTCACAAGTGTCCAAAGAATTAATATAAACTATAAGGGCATTGATTGCTATCCTGAATGCCAACAGGCCTATTTTTATAAGTAGAATGAATGTTTATGGAGAACGATTTCAAATTATTAAAACTACAATTCCTTTACNAACTAACTTCTCTTAAGATTATACTGATACTTGTTTCACTGAAAACTGAAAAACTTTTGAAGTAAAAAGAATAGCCAAATGAGAATTCATACTTTAGACTTTGAAGCAAAAAAAGAAACCACTGCAAAACACCCACAAGATTTTTGAAATTGCTTACAAAGTTTACTGATTTACTAATCTAGCTAACTCAAACACATCAAGCTTCAAGCACTCAACCCACTTAGTCTTCAAAACCTAAGTCAAAATGCTTTTTAATATATAAGGTTAAAACAATTCTGAATTTTCATTTTTAACTTTTAGTCTTCAGAGGGCAAACCCAATTTCTAGTCTCCAACTGCCATTAGCAACATTTATTGTCACATACTCCATCTATCACCTAAAGAAACACTCAGGTTGCATTTCAGAATACCTGCAGGATTTGATGCGCATTCCTGAACAGCTGGTTGAGATAAGATCTGCCTTAGAGTATCCTGGTGAGAAAGCAGAGCGCGTCCTGCTTTCAGTATGTACAGCTTTAATTGCTGGCATCGCAGTAGATCCAAATCCACTTGACCTATAAGGCATATTAAGCAGCCATTACCACCAGGAATCTCTTGTATTAGAGAAAAAAGGCTATCATTCATACAACCCCCAATCTGAGTATCCATTTTCATTTTAAGTCACTGCACGAAAGCTTGTGAAATACCAATAATATGAGGTAGTTTGAACACCACCTGGATAAAAAGTCTCCACACATTCTATAACCCATGATACTAAAAACACCGTCTTCTTACTTTTCATACCCCTGACAATCATACAGCTGATATACAGCACACTAAGTGCAATTAAGATCTTATATACATCCAATATTAAACAATTCAATCCAAAAAGTCCAGGTTCAAACCTTATTTACATTTTCTCACCAAAACAAAAACACTATTTCATTTAGAGTGCAGATCAATTAATCTCTTACCTAAACTTGTCTCCTAAGTACATACTTTTCAATATTGACTAAGAAAAAAGAGTATACCCAGCTATTTAAAAAAAAAATACAACAAACAACAATCATACCTGAAAGACCCTGATTGGGAGACTTCATTCTCTGTTTTTCTATTTTACTTCCAGCCAGATTTACTAGCTGAGCCCAAATGGATAGCATAGGTTCAGTAAAAGGCAAGTTGTTCACATTAAAAGCCACAACTGGAAGCTGGACACAGTAGGAAAGAACCAGACAAAATGAACAAAACAAAAAAAAAATACAGACAACCATTTTCCAAAATTTTACAAAATCATTCAAAAAGTTTAAATGGCTATTAACTGAAGAAAAGTAAAAGTAGCATTCATCTTATTGCTCTTGAACAGGAATAACTGGTGACAATTTCTGTTCCCTGTATAGCTCCCAAGCCTGTGTTTGTACCACACAACTGCAGGTCTACTTGGTGAAAAAGTCAGACAGAGTCAGAGCAAGGAAGAACTGCAGTTCCTGAAGAAGACTTGGCACTTCGACTGTGCTTTCACTAAAGCTATATTAACTAACCAGAGATTAATATTCTAACAAGAACATCCAAGAGCTTCTACATTAGTTAGCAAATTGAGTTAAATACAAGTAAATAAGCTCCTCCCATGTAAAACCTATAAATCATATTGTTATCACTTGGGATTTTACCTCAACTCAAAGGACTTCAGCTCAGACCCCGTCTTCTTTCACCTCCTCAATAAATAAGGATGGATATTAAAGGCCCTACAGAGGTTCACTCAAGTATCATCTTAGGTTTGCATTCAGAGCATTGTAAATGTTGAATGCCAATATATTTACTCACTTAAAAACTACTATTTTCTTTGCAACATACCTCTCCCTGTATCAAAGCCTCAATGAAACAAACTTACCGGTTTTAGTTGATTCAGAGGGCACACTCTGCATGTTCGCATGTCATAGAACTGTACGGTGATCTTGCCTTTTGGGGTGATGCGCGTCACTGTGCCTTCTCCAAATTCATCATGAACTACTTGTCCACCCAGTCGCAAGCGACTGTCTATGCCACCAATCACCGCTAACACTGCCATTAGGCCTCCCACCTCTGGATTCTCAGTGTCAGGAAAGTAGTCATCCAACACAGTCTAACAAAGAACAATAAAGTTAACTGTAGGGAGGAAATATATGCTTACCTGCTTTAAAATACAAAGTTAACACACGTACTTCAATTTTAAAATTAAAACATATACATTAATATATACAAATACAAAAAATGGTTTCAAAATTAAGCTTAATATTGTTTACAAACATTTAATATTTATCATTTCAAAATAAAGATTGCTATAAAAATGAGCTTATTTTAAAACGTGGAAACTACCCCTTCTGACTGTTTTCCTGCAAAGATGTGGGTGATGGAGGTTAGCTGAGAGTTGATGTACTTGTTTATGAGTCCATTCCACTGGCTGAGCGAATGGAGTGTCCTCAGTAGTGCCACTATCTCTTCTGCTAAAGTACTACTGTGAGTGGCAGTTAGAGATGCTTGGGGCCTGGCCTTTCTCCTTCTCAGAGTAGATTCTGGAAAGACAAAGTAATCACATAGAATTTATCAGCTGAACAATTTTGTCTTTATATACCTAAAAATAAGCCACTAAGGAAAAACTCCTCTACCTCTGAGCAGTGGGATATCTGAGGAACAAGTACTAAGCAGGCTGCCTAAAAATCCAAACAGTTTTTCCACAAGAAATTTCATGTCTCTGGATCTTTCATTTTTATCCCAGGATGGAAGTACTGCTTTCAATAAATGTACAGCAAGGATCTAAAAAGAGAAGGAAATTAGTGTTATTCTACTCTATGTCACCATGTATTAAAGAAACTCTCAAACATACTAAGTACAGAAGAAAGACATTTTAGAAGTCAGCCGTCCTTTGTAGTTCTTTCTATAATGCTAATTTCTATCCAGCTCTGGAAATTACAGAGCTACTGATCTTCTGTCCAGTTTTCTAAAGAGTATTTTTAAAAGAAGTTGTGCCAGTTCAAAGTCAGCAACAATTTTGTTGGCACATTAGATTAGTGAATTCAGACTCTTCAATACACAAGACATGAGACAAACACATGCTGGGAAACAATGCAACTGACTAAAACACACTGGAAAAATAAGAATAGAGAATGGGAAGATTTGGTCAGATTGCAGACTTAAAACAACTTACTAAGATGCATTTCAGAATGAAAGTTTAATTAAAATAATTAAAATAATGAGATGAATGATACAAGAAGGCAAAAAGCAACCACAGTGACACCCAAAAGTAGTTATTGTGAAACTAGGGCCTCAGACACAGTACAGAATCTCTACACCCAGGCACTCAGCGAAGGAATGACAAAGAACACAGGAAGCCACTGCACTGCAGTATCAAAGAGTAATGGGGTTGCACATTTTGAACAGAAGTATTTCAGGTTTTGAGCCTCTTCATCTTTTAGCCAGAAGACCAGTACAATGCAAGTGACCAGTAACAGTGAAGAGACCTCCTTTGTTGTAAAATTCTGTCAATAACACGTCCTTCTAAAACTTCAAGGTCTCATCTTTTTTGTTATTAAATTAGATGCTGGCATATAAGGAACGCTCATTTCTCTTGAGTGATCTCTGAACAGTACAGATGACTCTAATGCACTGTCCAGGATGACAGAAGTCTCATCATATTAAAAACACTGGTAAGAATTTGCTGGAGAAGCACACAAAAATGCACAGACCTTTATGACACATGGCTTTAGTTAAAAAATGCTGATGTCTTATCAAGGAAAAGATTAAGAAGATATTTTGATCCCCAAGCCTTAGTACTTGGAAGAATTATTCCATAATAAGGTTGTTTTTCGATCTCATTATAAAGGCACTACAAGATAATAAGGAAAGGTAAAATAAAACAAAAACAAAAAAAGTTTTAAAAGAAGAAAGAAAAGAGGAAACAAGAAAATGGAAATACCAAAATGAGATGCAAAGATGCAGCTTCTTAAGAGACTGTAATTAACACAATACTAACAGTTTATTATAGAAGGAGGGGCAGTATATAATACACAATCTGATAACTTTAAAATGAAATTGCATCTTTTTCCTAACCATCTTTTTGTCAGTCTTTTCTTTATTCAGCTTCTAGAAAGCATTATACGGGAGTTTCTGGAATACATTCTTGCAACACTGTCTTGGTCCTTCATCTGTACAAAACTTTCAGGCTTGTCAGGAGAACAAGGAAGTCTGCAGTGCCGGGAAGGCTCAAAAACTTGCAGATGCATATTTAAAACAACAAATCCTAAATACAAAATGTGTTATCTTTTTTCCAATTAATGAAAAATCAACTTTAAAAGGCATTTCCCACTGTTTTTTAAAAATATTCTTTTTTTTCCTCCTAAACACAACTAGAGTATACTCTATTTGTTGCCTATCAAAGTAATTTGGAAATACACACATTACCTGTCTCTGTAGTGAAGCAGCAGTGAAAGATTCATGCCCCTCAACAATTTTCATTAGCAAAGTTATCCACTGAGATGTACTAAGAGTGCTGCACATCTGAGGCATGAGTGCTATACTTCGAATGAATCCCAACGTGCACCAACTCCTATGCTGTTCTTTATAAACTAATTTATTTGGCAAGGAAGCTAAAAACAAAAAGACATATAAATATAACAATTGACTTTTCCACCAGCTAGGTAATTCTCTATATATAAACACGGGGTGGGAAGGTGACTAGAGAAATCATATCACTGAGATACTCTACTGTTTTTACATAAACTATTAACTTCCATTTTAGTGCCTTAATAATTTTATTAAATATGCCTTTAAAACAATTCTCATTTCTGATACTGTTTCCTCATTTCAAAGTGAGTAACAGCATTATTTCTGAAATTACAAAGCAGCTATGGAAATGAATATGACATACCCAGTCGTACTGTTCTACCCAAAGAGAAAAACAGCACTACAAAATTCATTGTCTAAGCCAAGCGTACACATTCTGACACTCCACATCTCATACATTTCTCCCGCTTTTACTGCTTATGTTCTAAGAGTGCTCAGAATCACTTATGTTGCTTTTCTTAACAATTAAGATATTAAAAGCTCTAAAAATGCATCTTCTAGCCTTTGGCCTTAAAGGATTAAAAACCAATAAACAAAAAAGATTTACAAAGTTACAAGACAACAAAGCACAACACAGAAGCACATAGATGAATCAGGTTGTTTCTATATAATATACCTGATTTATCTATTGTTCCACTCTCCACAAGCATACGGAGTAGACCACACAAAGTCCTAGTAGCATCACTCTGCATGACTTCAGCGTGGACGCCAGCAGACAGACACAGTGTCTGCAACAGGTTCACAGTACTTGTCAACATCATTGAAGTGGGGTGAAGATTCCTTTCAACTTGTTCTCCTTCTGAAGGAAGACACAAAAGGCTAAGGAATACATTGCGTTAATCTATTTTACAGAGAATTCTGAAACAAACAGGATGCAAGAAATACACTGTATTTTCTCTTAGATTATTTGAGATTAAGACTTTATTTCAAACTGCAATTGAAAAATATAAACCCTACACTTTGTGCAGATATTTCCAAGCTATTCTCTAACAGTACCCAACTTAAATTTCAAATGCAGTGTCAAGAACAAGAAAGCAGTATGACTAGATATGTAACTAGGCCATATAAAACACACTTTAGAATGCTATTAATATACATTAAAACATATACCTCCTGATATCTGTAACTGAAACTATTTCAGTCAGATAATACTGCTTCCTCTGGTTCATGAATATGCAACAAATGTGATATAATCCTTCCTATCCTCCTTTCTCACAATAAAGCCATCTTAAGAAAGAAAACATACACCCAATTAAGTTATTCTTCTCGATGAAGCTTTTTCTCCTGTGAAAGGAGCTTTTTCATAAGACGCACTTTTTGGAACTAAACTAAAACCCTGACTCCACTTTTATTAAAAAATTGCTTTTTTACCAGAATCATCCTCAGTGTCTGAATCCTCTGTTGTGGGCTGTGTTGCTGGCGGTGGCTCAGCTAGTTTGAGATCGTATTTTCCCTCCTTCCCCATTCTGTAAGAATTTGTACTTCCAGTGTCCCACTGCACTCTAATCCAGCCATCTTCTCCCAGTTCTCCAATCACACGACCCAAGCCTGGTGGGGGTCCATCCTGACAGAAGAGAGGCGCTCAAGTTACAACTCATATCCAAAGTTCACAAAATAATAATACTACTGCTCTTATTTGCCGCTAAACTTCAATGTCTCCACAGTCTTCAAAAGAAATTACCCCAGTAAAGCGTAGCAACATTCACATCTAGATTTATTTTACTATGTACTAAATACGTGCCATACACACCTAGTTAGAAACATATAATGTTGTAGAAAACAAGTGATCCAATTTCCTGTTAAATCACTAGTCTCAAGAGTCTCACTTAAAAAATTTCATCTCCAAAAATGAAGGTATTTAACATATTTTATGGTAATGATTAATATATCTTATTAATATAGTTTTTAAATTTTAATTTTATATTAATTAATTTTTTTATGGTAATTCCCCTGGTCTTTGAAATATAAAATTACTTTAAAGTTCGTTCATAAAATTCACACACAGCCCACTGAACAGAGAATTCAGATTTTAACACATTTAAACCTGTATGAAAGAAGCTGTACCTGATCACCCCACTTCCAGTCTACCCCTCTCACCACTCTGGTACCAATTTTCATCATGGCTGCTAGCTCTGGTCCAGAAACAGGGAGCTGAACAGGGGTAGTTTCCTTTCTGGACTCCTCTAGGACTGTGGCAGAAGCTCCTTGAGAAGAGGCAATCATATCTTCCTCAATGTTGTCAGAACTAGGTCCTAAAGAGTAAAAAAAAAAACACACAAAAAAAAATTTATAAACAGTTACAAGGCTGGTTATACATACATTCATCCCACTGAAACTTTAAGGCATATGGGTTTGTAATGTGAAAGCAACAACAAATTAGAAAGCGGACTTAAAAGGCAATAAAATCAGAAGAGCTTTTAGTAAATTAGGATATAATGGTTTCAAATTCACAGAGTTTTAAGTGCTTTATGTTGAACAAAAATAAACCACTAATAATAGACATAATGACAAGTCTAGTGGCTAACTCCTAACAGATTTTTTTTTAAATGCCTTATGAGCACTCCAGTGAAATAGAAATTACAAGAACAAATATTTGCTATTATCTAAGAAAAACAAGTAAAAAAAAGCAAAAGAAATGAATAATGGCAAAAATCACACCTCTTATAAGAGAACAAAGTAAGCTTTCAGCTTAAATATGCAAACCAGGAACAGTTTAAATACGCAGAATAAATTAAACTGACTGAGTATAGAGTATGCAGTTTTTAATGTTTCTATTTAAAATTTTTTCATTTTTAATTTATTTGTAACGTTTCCACCAAAATTACACTATCACTCCTAAATTCTAGCAAAGGATAACCAAAGCTCCAAACAAACAAGAAAATCAGGACCAAATAAAGGCCATACCCAAACTAATTTCCTTCATAACTGTGCTTACAGATGTGGGTTTTGTATGGGGGTAAAGATGAACAGCATTAAGTACTACCTTGAAGCAGCAAAGTCATTCTGTAGTTTGGGTACACCAACAAAAAAAAAACCCATACAAGAGTTATGCACTTTCTTCCAAACAATAAATCAGAAGATCTTGTACCTATCAGCCGCAGTGCTGTTTGTGTCAATGCCAGCATGCCAGAATTAAGAAGGAGGCTCAAGGTATTAGCACCATGCTGCAGCGTTAACATGTTGAGCATGACCAACAGAAAACGTGCTTGTGGAATAGTCCCAAGACTTGGTCCCGCTGGATTCTCATTAGTAATTGTTTGTAGAGGAACAGGTTGCACACCTAATTTAAAAGGAATATAAATAACATAGTTTACATTTGGGAACTGTATAAAATGGTTATAGATTTGCTTGATGGTTTTAAATACTTTTTATTCCCTGTTAGGCTTTAAAAAAACTTTTTATGGTAAAATGTTACTAATAAGTAATTAATTGCCTGCTGATTCTCAAAGGATGGTTGGTGGGGTGCACAACACATAGATGGACAGAAAGTCAAAGTATTTCTCATCACAAAACAAGGGAATTGATTTAGGATCTAAATTACTTGGAACTTTAAAAAAGGCTACAACATTAATTTAAAACAGTTTTCTGCTAAAGCAACAGCAACAAATTCACCTAGTTCTTTAAATTTTGCATTAGCATCCAGCAAGATGTTCCGGACATTCTGAATAGCCCACGCATACAACTTCCCAAAAGTTACTTCTAGCAGCATTCTGTTAAACGGTGGGATCAGATCAACATCCTTCAAGCAGTCAGTAAGAGGTTCCCTGTATAGAAAAACAACAATAAAAATAAGTATTTTCTTCTTAATGAAGAATTGTAAAAGGAAAAACAACAGAGAAGTTTTACCCTATATTGGCTCCTTCTGGAATAAGCCTCTGCCATCCACAGAACATAGCATACTGTACAGATGGCAGCAAAAAGTTTTTTGCTGCCAATTTCAGAATGGTATCTATTCCCTCTAGGCGAACTTCTGCTCTTTCCAGCTGCAGAAGAAAAACAGAATTCTCATACATCTGTGAACTCCTAATAAATACCCAAGTCCACTTTCATCCATCTTACCTGTTTCAATAAACATTTTCTCATTTTTTCTACATCCACCGGCTCCTCTTTAAGTGCAAATTCAACAATGGTGTTAAGGAGGGCAGACTGTGGATACAAGCCTTGGACATTTTGCTTCAGCCATTTGTATCTGTGGACACCTGTAACTGTACTCAAAATCGGCTGCCACTTATCCTGCAAAACAGGAAGGTAGTATGTTAAAACAAATATTAAATTACTGAAAATGTAAATTACTTTACGTAAAAACATGTCCAAATTTAAAATACTAAGAGGGGAAAAAATCCAAACAAACAACTTCTTCAAGGCCAGGAAAGAGCTTTATATTATTTCTAAGTCATTATCATATTTACAATTGCCACATAAAATTTCAAATGCATTGATATTCAAGAAAAAGGAAGAATCCCTCCCAACCTTTTATTTTGAAATAAAACTTTAACTGAACCCTCCTAAGATTATCAACAATCTGAAAAATTACAGAAGGTATCTCTACATATTCTAAATCTGCAGTAAACAAGCTTATTTTTAAGTTTTCCTGAAACAATGTGCTATACTTCATTATATACCTTAAACATCATCATCAGAATATTATATATCTAGTTACAGCAATCATGCTTTAGCTAACATTTTTTTACTGGTTATACTTATAAACAAGGTTAATTCAAAATACGATTTCCTACCTTGGGTGATTTAATTGGTAAGGGCCTTTTATCAATAGGTACAGGGCTGTGAGGTACCACACAGGATTCTTCTAAATCACTCTCCTCATTTCCAATTTTGGATTCTTCCACATCAGCAGATTCAGGTTTTTTTGGCACTAGAAATATAAATAAATAAATAATACCCTTTCATGCAATCTGATATTTTACGGTGTCACGTTTCTAGGTTTGCATGATAACTTACAGCACACAGAATGCTCAAGAACTCCCTGTAATAAAATGAAAATGTACTCTTGATGAACTTTATGTCCAACTATTATCAAATTACCTCCAGTAAGACCTGCTATATGCTTTTATCTTTAAAGACCGATTTCAAAAGCACTTCAGTGTCTGTTCAGCACATTAATTTATTTTCAGCTAAGCAGCTCTTAGACTACGCTGCTTTAATAAAACATGATCTATTAATTAGATGCTACTTCTAATTAAACCTTACTAAAACCAGTTCAGAGGGACTGATATTGATGGATCATTTTTAATATGTTAGAGCACAAAGAAGCATGTAGCAACTAAACCTGACTCTCTGGTCTGCCTGTATTTGCTGTAGAAACTGAAGTGTAATCATCAATTGAGAAAACTGGAAGAAAATGCAGCAGAAAGCAAATGGCTTTGATGCTTTAGCTAACCAGATTCTCAAATACAGAGAAACAAATATTTAAATGAGATTTATTTTCATTGTTTCAATAAAAATACAATATTAACGTTGCCTTACCTCTTTTTTTCCTTTTTTCTCTTATTATTTTCTGAGCTACTCTCCGCCATCGGGGCAAGGAACTCAGAAGTTTAAATTTAGACATTATAGACAGATCATTGCAAACTGCAGGACGGAGTTCATTGAATAAGAATCTCAAACGTTCAATGACAGGAGCACAAACTTCCTTGTAAGAACGTCCTTGTTCTTGATGGGTCTGGAAAAGGCATTGAATTATGATGTTACTGTTCAATATACAATAAATTAGCAATACATAAATTCTTAATAAAACACTTGAAATTATAAATAATCTAAAGAGCAGAGAAGAGTCTTACCTTAATCAGTGAACATTTTGCTTGGTAGACAACACGACACACATCCACCACAGATTTTGGAAGGGTTTTGTGCTTTACCTGGTCAACTCCAAGGGTACCAGGATGAACAAGAGACAGTGCTACGTGACCTTAATAGGAAAAGACAATCTTTGAATACATATTTCCAAAATCATCCATCGCAGAGTTTAAACTGGTCTAAAAGGTATCCTGGGACAGCTATACCACAAGCCTACCTACCCAAATCTTCATGCTTCAGAAGACAGCATAGTAACAAACGTCCTACTTCTTCCACAGGATGCTCAGGAGGGAATGTGATTGGTGTTGTTAAGTGACACTGTTTACAGTATCTCTCTATTTGACACAAGAAGTCCTGCAAAAGCACACAACAGCCTCTATTTAACTTGGGTTTTAAATACAAGAAAAGGACCCAAAAAAATGCCACAGCTATCATATAAATTACATGGAATAATTTCATCAATCTGAGCTAACATTCAGAAATGAGATACCTCAGGCAGTATTACAACGCAATACTACAAAGAATACCTTGTATCTTCCTTCTTGCATGAAAAGCAACATGGCTCAAGGAACTGAGCCATTACTACTGCTTTTATCTCTTTCTATGACAGCCAGGTCACCTAAGGTGTTTTTTAATTGTCGTCTTCTGACTTGTTACTACTGCTGTCCTATTCTCCTAATGATTTGTTTGGGTTTTTTTGATAAAGGATTGGAACTGAAAATCTGGAGGCATTACAGAAGACAGTGACCAATGTAAATCTTAGGAGGTTTCACAATAGGCACAATTCCAGGCAGGTGAAACCTGGACAACAAGGCACAAAGGGACTTTAAGACAAAGACATGGATGCATCTGACACACAAAATACACCTGTACTTTGACAAAGGAAACTCCATCTTACCTCAGCTGGAGGTAAGCAGAGTCTGTCAATACTACCAAAACTTGACTTGGTAAGTAATGCATTGCTATATTATTTTGTAAGAACGCATTTACATTTTTTATTTCTCGCACTCAAAAATTCAAAAGAAAAAACTGTACTGTCACGATATTAAGTGAAATACTCAAATTTCATCTCTTAGTAGCACTCAACCACTTATTTCACAAAAAGGAATTCTCAAATAATATTTTCAACTGTTTTAACTTTTGGAGAATTTTCAGCAATGAAACTGTTTCAGACCACCACTGTGACCCTTCAGCAACATTTTTTGTGAAGAGAACTACTGAGGGCTTACCTTCACAGTGTGATCCTGAATATTGTTATCTGCAATGGCTTGGAGAAAAGGCTGTGAATGGTCACTCAAAGTTAATCGATGTGCATATAGTTTGGATTTATGTGGAGTAGTATTACCAGGTGAACTGCAATGGTCTTCATCTTTTTCCTCATTGTAGCTGTAATGGATCTGACTAGTTTGCAAGCCTCCAGAAAATATAGAGGACTTCAGCCACTCTAAAAGGGGGGGGGGAAAGAAAACATAGATTAAGCTATCAAGACTCAACAATTCCCTCAAATAAAAAGCATTCACAGCTTCAAACAAGGTTTAACAGCTCTTCCATTTGCTGAAACTTTTTCACAGATAAAAAAGGGTACTGCAAACGAGAAACAATTAAGTAACAGGGCAGTCATCACTTGTTTAGAGATAACAGGGCCTTAGCTATTTTCCTCTGATTAACAATCATTTATATACTCTATTCACCAAATTAAGATATTCAACAAGATAAAATCCAAACATCAGATGCTTTAGGCACTCTTAAGTGAACACAAATAGTGAGATAACTGGCATACACAGTATGCTTCCTCTTCCAGTATTCTCCATCTTGTGTATTACAAAACTCTGGATACTTAACTGTTGAAAAATATCCAATCCCCACCTCAATCCTGCTAAATTGTTGATGAGTGTGGTAATTAATGCTAAGAATAAAGAACTTCTTCAGAAGTCATCAAAGCTAGAGGTGCTAGATTTCCAGTTACTTTATTTGGCCCGCATCTTTTTCTTGCATGCTTTGATAAGCATTTATCACTTATTTAAGCTTAAAATGTAGTTCTGCTTACTGGCACATTCAACTTCCAGAGGAGAAAGTGGTGTGCTCATAGCCAGGTAGGAAGCGTGCAGTCCAAGAAGAAGACCCAAATTCCTTTCTGTGTCTATCAGGGGTGATGACAAAGTACTGAGATCCGGTGTTGTAATCACTTCCTGGTCAGGCTAATTAAAAGAAATAGGAGTTGAAAGCTAGAACTGAGCTCCAAAAAGAATTTTGAAAGTTAAAGCAATAGTTTAGAAAGTGTGTATCCATCAATACACAACATTTTTACCTCCATATACTGGCCAACACAGAAGGCATGCATTGACTCCCGCGTGTCCTCAAATTGCAAAGCAGCTTCCAAAGCAACAACTGGGTCCTCACCTGCGAACTGAGCTAATGAGAGAATGAAGTAGTTAAGTACAATATCTAAAAACCTGTTTACGCCATCCAGTTTTCAAACAGAAGTTTTTGGTGTCTTTAATTCAGATGCTGGCTCTCACCAAGTATGCTACTGCCAGTTAAAGACTGGGTTTGGAAGTCCTTTATATCATACACTTTCCCATCAATCACCGTCCAAAATCCTCCATCTTTGTTGTGGTTCTCTAGATCAGCTTTACGTATAAGTGTCACCTCTTCATTATTTCTGCAACTCTGGCCGGTGAAAAATGAACCTACAGGTATAAAACAGAATATAGAAGTCATCAACAGAAAAACGGAAATGAAGTCTTTCCTGAACATTCTTTTAATTGATGCCTGATGCAATTCTTTACCTCTATTCAAAAGCTGCCTGTCTTTTGATATGCTGAAAAGTCAAAACAGCTATTAATATGTTCCTGTCTACATATAATGCAATTAAAACACTGTATGCTGTATTCTTTTATGCACTAACCTCCAATGTCACACTGCCAACTACCTAGCACACCTCAACTACATGGCTGTTTTATATGGAGGCATTTTGGCAAACCATGGCTCCAGTCAGTTCTCCCTGAAAATTACTTCAGTTTTATTGCATGTTTGCCTGCAAGGTACAGACTGAAATTAAATACACAACCAAAATCCATCTATTTTTTAAATAAAGGAAAGTTACATACACGTTAGAACTCTTCCAATCTACATATCACAGAATCACTAGGTTGGAAAAGACCCACAGGATCATCGAGTCCAACCATTCCTATCAATCACTAAACCATGACCCTCAGCACCTCATCCACCCATCTTTTAAATATCAGTAAACTACTTCAAACCAAAGGTAATTTCATCCAGGCAAGAACCCTCAGAGTAACATTCACACACATGTGCCTCCACTTCACATTGCTGTATTAGACCAATAACTCCATTTTCACAAACTTCTTGCTCTCTCCAACATACTACTGACCAGCAGTGTGACCTTTCGCTCTCCTGGGTTATGCCAACCATGTTTCATTCCTACCACCACCCGTGAAACGGTCATGGTCAGAAATGTATATTTTCTGCTTCTTTTCCCACCCCAGACAGCCCATATTACAAAGTGCCCCAGGAAAAGTAAAACTCCTTATCTCAAAGCTTTCACATTACTCTCCTTTCATGTTATGGACTGAATTTAGTGACAAAACACAGACGTACTACTCCTGTTTTCACTGTATCTTTTCACACTCAAAACCAAAACTTATGTGAATTATTTCTTTAAAAAGCTGCATTTGTATTCTGCTTAATTCTACCTATATACATAGCTTCCTTAAGAGTTTATTGACAGAAACAGATACTGCCATATGACTGTCACATGAAGTAGTTAATAAAAATTTCTAGTGTAAAGTAGAATTCCTTTCCTGAGAGTAGCTCATGAATAGTCACCATTTTTATATAGCTACTTAATGAAAACATAACTAAATCGTCCAGATGCCACAAGTACATACCCATTATTCCTGGCCATGCTAAATCCTCATTGTCATCCCTTTCCTTTCCAGGGGCTAAATGGTTAAATCTGTCTAGATGTTCTAGCAAGCCAGCCAACAGAGGGATAGCACCAGCTTCCTGCATTAATATCGCATTTTTACTGAGGAGCAGCACAATAGAAACCACCAATTCTGGAAGAAGAATGCCTGGAACAGAAAAAAGAAGGCATTGAGATTTAATTCAAGATCTGCATTCATAGCATCATAGAATCATAGAATCACCAGGTTGGAAGAGACCCACCAACCATTAATCATGGAAGCATCATGGAAGCAAATCACAAGGAAATACATTGTGCCTTCCATTATTGCTCTTGCCTTTCCCATCAAGTTTATCCTCCTCATTTCCCATCAATCAAAAGATTAAGCTGATTCTTTTTTAGTCATGAAGACAGCAAAGAAAAGCATACCTGTTAGATCTCCATCTACAACATATGATACTTCTGCAAAATGCCTGTGACTGGTAGAAGCAACGCTGATTGCCACAGGAAGTATATCACCAATGTGTGTACACAGAAGAGCAGTGTATTTCTTCAGTAAAGAGCCAACACCTAAGAGGTCAGGACCTGTATTAAATGGAAGAAAAGCACAGAAAATGATCACACAGTCATATTGAATAAACTGATTTCAAAAGCTGTCAAACTCTTCTGAAATGCAGTCACTCAGTATTAGCACTGAATTAAGAAACCATGACTTTTCAGAGCTTTTAAAAATTTTACTGAAAGTCTATTATCTAGATCCTGTTGCCTTCCAAAGAGATATTTTTCTTCACAGAAAACAGTTTAAAGAAATTACTTTCAAACACTTTTCCGGCAGAATCAGCAACTAGGCTGATGAATGAGACAAGAAGATAAAATAAGTCATCACTATCCCATAAAAGAGGTATTACAAAAATGCTTGAGGAGTGGAGCTTAATTTTTTACATTAACTTACTGTATGTATTAGGGACCTGCCCAACACAATCTCCTGGGTAAAGTTTACTAACAAGCAGACGCTGAAAACGGAGCAACAGGTCCAGAGAAGCAGATCTATCTTTGTTACAATGCTCATACTCCAAGCAGGAAGAAATGCGACGAGCAACATCTTTCAATTTGACTATCGTCTGTGAAGCGATGTTCCTAATTGGTTGAAAAGTATTGTACAGTCATTAAAAGGAGCTGATAGTGAAAACAGTCCATAGAAACACAGGGAAAGCTTTGGCTAGAATTTCACATAAATCTGTAAGAAATCCATGTAAAACTTGTTAAACAGGTTTCATAAAATACATTCATTTTGTATTTTTTGTCTTCACTCCTTACAAAAGACATAATCCAACAATTTTCACTGACATTCTGAAATTAAGTCATGACACTATGTAGTTCAAGAGTCTCAGTACTGATTTAATCATATGGTTACCACCCCATTTAAGTCAAAAATCACAATAAATTTCTCCATTACTTCCTGCTACACATATGAGTACTGCTGTACCTGACTTAAAGCAGCTTTGTCCACAGCACCTTATTAGTCATTCCTTTACAACTCTTCTCAGCGCAAAGAATTTAGAATTCAGGTTTCTTTCTCACTTAGAGGCCCAGCTACAGCCTCCTTGAAGCAAAATATTCAATTCCAAATAAACAGGGCAAAACATCGTACTTTGCAAGGACAGGCTTTCGAATGTTTGTCCTACATTTGTTAAGACACATTTTCAGAGTACAAGAAGAAATAACAAAATCCATAATGGCAAGGTAATGTCTTCCTAAGATGAGGTAATAAAGTGAATTAAGTGTAGAACTTTGCACCTCAGCAAACACGAAAGAGCAAAACTATAGACAATCTAGGAGAATGTTGGACTTTGGATTCTGAAGAGCTAAAACTGCTAGCAGGAGACCAAATTATTTGCTAACCAAAACTGATAATCTTTCAGTTGACTGGTTCAAACAACACCTAAACAGACCTTCTGTACAAAAAGAAAAAAAAAATTTGAAGCAATTACCTCAGCAACTGCTGAATTAACTGAACTAATGGTAAACTTTGTTTTCCTGCAGATTCATAGATTCCAGTATTAATAAGGTCTTTGTCCAATGGAGTCCTATTCCTGTGAAGTGTTGATGCATTCGCTTCTTGTTCATCAATTTCTTTTTCTTTCTGTGCTTCTTTTTTTGCTTCAATATCCTAAAAAAGTTTATCAAGTAAAACAGAACGCATAAAATGATACTGTGATTAGGAAACATTTCATTACAAGTATTCATAATAACAAACTCAAGTTACTGCTGCCTATGCCAGTCCTACCAGACTAAGGCGTATTGCATACTCTAACAACCATGTGGGCACTCTTTTTTAAACAACTACAATATAAAAAGAGGGGGAGAGGGGGATGAAAGGAGGTGTGAAGGCAAACAAGAGTAGTCAAACTCAAAATTCAATATCCACCAAACCAAGTTAAATTATTTCTGTTCTGTGTTTAAACATATCAATATGTGCTGCACATTTCACAACGGAAGGCACATTTACCCTCTATTTAATGGAAGTAGCAAATCCAGTCCACCACAGAAGAACCTGGGTTAGACTGTATTACTATAGCTCATTAAAAAAGAACTCTATGGAGATAAATCCATCCAGTTTTTAGACAATGTACATTAACCTGTACAGTGCTGCATGCTGCCACCTAGATAACTGTCAGAATGTATCTGAAGTTGGTTCAGGCATCTCTGACCTACTCTGTAACGTATAGATGTCCTAGAAGAGTTGGTTAAAAATCAGGAAGTTCTGTATGCCTTTAAGTACAACAGAAAATGCTAATGCTAGACTATGCATTAAAGCAAAATTTAATATGTGCATTTCCTCTGCATCATAAACCTCCATTTACCAACAGTGGAGAGAAATAAAGAAGAAAATCTAATAGGAAAGATTAAACTAATGAAGAGGCAATGGAAAAGCACATTTTTGTTTTCATAGCCATACATGTATATAACAATTTAAAACAATCTGTGCAGAGGCTATCCCATCTCCAATAATCTAATGAAGAGGACAGCATACACAAAATGTTTCTTCCATCCTCTGTATAACTAGTCAGCATTTGCGAAATATTCAAACTAGTCTGAAATGGAACCTATGGAAATTTGATATGCTGCAAAGTATTCATTCATTTCCAAAGTAATAAGGCTCAAATTTCTGCTAAAAATACATGGGTGAAATCAAGTAAGTGAAGAACTCAAGAATCCCACAGAAAGGTACATGCTTTGTAAAATTACATTCCTATCATAGAGCTTTATGAAAAGGTCTGTTAAAATTATTATAATCATCACTCTATGCAATGAAAATATACACTCTATTAAAAAGAAAAATACAAATCATGCTTCCATAAAAACACTGGCTTAAGTTTCAGGTCAGAAGAGTATAACATCAATCCACGAACTTCAGAAAACAATTAATACATTTTCTGTTTGCATACAAAGCAAAGCAGCTGAAACATACCTGAATTTCTGCAGTTATAGCAGCATTTAGTGCAGACTCTAAGCCTCCATCAGCCATCAGGCTACCCACCAAGAGATCAATCATAAACCTACGGCCTGGACTTACACTCATTTCATTTCCTGAAACTAAGAAAGGAAGAAGCTATTAATGAACCAGAAATGCAAGCACCAAACAAAAAGGTTTAAATCTTAGGACTAACCTGCACTGGGCAAGAGTGCTGAGAGAGCCCGAGCTCGCTCTTCTGCTGTTGGCAGTAACACAGACCATCCACTCTGCAGCACTGCTTGAGCAGCTGATTGCACAGTATTAAGAACACCAGCATTGCTTGCTAATGTCACCACTGTCTGTTTCAGGCTGTTGAGCAGGATACTGCCCAAACCTAAGCCAAGACACTCTGGATCTACTTGATGACTAATGGCAGCATGAAGCTGAAAAAAAAGAAAAGGGGGGAAAAAAGGCAATTTTTAATTAAGAGGAGATGTGAACTTGAAAAAAAAGTGGTCAATCCTGGAGCAATCAAGTTAAGTTCATTGACCAAGATACAAACCTTCAGCAGTAAATCTGTAAAATTAAAGGGAAATGACAGCTTGCCAAAACACATACTGAATTTAAACTAATACTCAGCAACTATGAAATATATTTAACTACAAACCCCTAAAATTCTGAACTATAACAACCTAAGGAATAACCTAAATTGTTTCTACTTAACTACAGTATGCTGTACACTAGAGAAGCAGCACATCTTCAGTGACTGTCAGATACCTTCTAAAGAGGACAGTCAATCTTAAAAAAAATCTCTTTAAATTCCTTACAAATGCTCAAAGCGTCTGCATATATGGGTTTACTGAGTGACTATACAAGGCTTAATCCATTTACACTATATTTTTATAGTTCATTTTTAATGAGATCCAAAAAGCTAACAAGAAGGAAAAAAAACCCTAGATGTCAAATTTCAAAGAACAGGAACTGTGGAATTGATATTGTATTCATTTCACTTTTTCTAATCAATTAAAATGTTTCAAAGCACATTAAGACCACTTTTATCATCCAAGCAATTTACTGAAACATTTAGCTCAATGACAGTTCTTTGTATAAGAAACTGAAGGTACCTGAAGCCTTAGAAGGTTTAGTGTTGCCACAGCCATACATTCCTTCTCCTGAGGAGGGGGCCAGTCAGAAGAGCCATCCATTCCCTCTGTCACTTGTCTTAGTAAAAGGTCTAGCTGCTCAAATGTCATGGTGCAAACATCCACCACAAAAGGCACTCGCAAGCCTATTGACCATTCTGAACAGGATGACCAAGCAAAGCTCTATAAACAGAAATAGCATACAAAGTTCAACAGTTATTTCCCAAATGTAAGATGATTCTGATTAGAGATAGAGAAGTGTGAACCTAACATCTGCTTTTAAACAGTAATGGAAAATGCAGAAATTGTATCAATGGATCTTTTGAAGAGAGCCATCCACTTGCATCCTTGTAAACATCCATGAAACCCTACCAATCCCAGATAAGAACTCATCATATTTTCTGAAGTGCTATTAGGCCAGTTCAGATACATTTACTGCAGGAAACACTCTGCTTGACAACCCTTCTACCACTATAACAGACAAAAAAAAAAACCAGGGAAATAGCTACTTCTCAGAACACTCATAGGGGAAGTTAGTCATGCCTTTTTGGCAGAGGAATTGCACGAGGTTTGTTTTTATTAAGCCTTCATTTATACAGAATAAGAAACAAGAAGAATCATGCCAGCACAGAAAGAGGGACTGCAATGAGTGTACAAAACTAGCGTAAGAGACAAAGACAAACCACAGTTAACAATTCAAAAATAAAACTTACCTGAGCAGGTCCACAAGCAATTCCAACAATATGCTTTGTGTCTAATCCTGGGAGAGCTGTGGGCTCTGGTTTGGTGATCCGCAAAGTATCAAAATGCTGACATTGATCATTGCTTCCCCAGCTATGCACTTCACTATCTTCAGTCAGTGCTAAACAATGGGTAGATCCAGCTGCCACATCTATCACTTTTTTTCCTGATAGGAAAGTCAAATATTGAAAATGCAACTTATATATTACAATCATTAACAAAAAAACACCAGAGGTAAGGAACACTGCTAATTATAACCATACCTAACTATGAACACTTAGGGATATCAAGTCTTACCTTTGCCTTAGCAGTAGATTGGAAGAGTAGAGCAATAGAAAAACCAAGGAAGTACATAAAGACTCCTAAGAGACAGCTCAGGCACAGAAATTTACAAGTTTTAAAAAATCCTCTATTCTGTTTCCCTTCTACTTAAAATACTTTCTCAGGAAAGGTTACATTGTTATACTGTAAAACTTACACTGTAGTCATTAGTTCTGGTTTTACTTTCAACCTGATAATTCATCAGACCTGAAAACAATTTTAGGAAAGAACACAACAAAAGCAGTTTCTTCCTCATCTTCCCCTACAAAACCTCAGGTTTCTCACAAATGCAAGAAATAATCATTACTCTGTTGCAAAAGAGTGAAAGTACTGGTATGAACTCAACTTCAACAACGTTACTTGTTGCCTGTGATTTTTGTTTCTTCCATTTGACGTGACTTAACCTAAGCACATATATATATTTATTTGCATGATAATAAAAAATATGTTTTAAATAAGCATTTTCATGACCCTAATAAAAGAAAACAAGTAAGAATAAAGAGAACACAAGACAAGCAGCATTTAAAATCATAGCACAGTGGCTCCAAGTCAGCTAGAATTCTAAAGATTTAAACGTGGAAATGATGGAAAATGTGTACTATGATCTTTTTCAATGCAACCAGCACAAAACATAAAGAGTACATGGTACGACCATTCTTAAAGTTGAGATCATTAGTGTCTGGTAACAAGTTCCAATAAAGGCAAAAAGAACTTCAGAATATTTCCAGCTCTGATAATTACCTTTCAAGCCTTCAAGCAGTTTGGGATACCGAACATGCTCTTCCGTTCCATGCCCAAGTCTCTGATTGTCACCTTTTCCCCAGGTGTAGACCTGGCCATCTTTGGTTAAAGCAATAGAAAATTGACTCCCACAGCGTACTTTCACAATGTCCAAATCCTGAAGTTTTTCTATCAACTTAGGAGTCTTGCAGCCATCACTGCCTCCCCTTCCCAGTTTTCCATAATCTCCGTCACCCCAAGACCACACTTGTCCTTTAAACAGAAAGAAAGCAAGAAATATTGCATTGGTTTTTTATGTGACGATGTTACCTGTTTTGAAAAACAAGTTTTTAAAAATTTTGAGATTACATACTAAGCACAATTTTCAGATTATAATTTAAGAATAATAGTTATGAATTAATCTCTAATAGCTCATGAAAATAGAAGAAAAATATTTGAAATTTTTTTCACATTGATGAAATCATACCTGGAAAGTGTATGACATAATGTGTAATGAAAATTCAGCAGTGTACAGGAAGTCCTTCTTAAAAATATATGAAGTACAGTAAATCAAGCCTGCAATTTTTAATTTAAAACTGCCTTCTTTTATTATAAGGTGTTATTTATAAGAACTTACAAAATCCTTTTCCACAAACGTCCAAACTGTCTGCAAAAGCCATTTTCAACATTTTTAGTTGTCATTCACCCATTCACAAAACAAAACTAGAAGTGCCATTGTCATACCACATTCTTTTCAAATACACTACTAAATCTAACCCCTGATGTAGGAACTTAGAAATAGTCAAGTCATTCTGCATCTAATAGAACTATGGTTCAAGAATGGTAAACTTATGCATGTCCAAAAAAGAAATTATTGGTTTAGATTCTGGTGTATTTATGCTCCCTACTTGCATAAGCTAGTCTCTAAGGTACCCTGAAGAGTAATGGAAGCACAAAAGGAGGAAAACAAAAGAAAAAAAAATATATATTAAAAAATCAATTTCCTGAATGAGCATACATTATACACAAAATCTAAAAATGCACATATATACTTCCCCAAAAGGAATTTCAACTTCAAGTTCTTACAGAATTCATGCCAATAGAAATTAGCATAATATCCACAGTATAAATATCTTCAGAATGAAAAAAAGACAAGGTAAGCTTCCTAGAAGTGTTAAGTTGTACATCGCTACTAACCATTTTCAGTAACTGCAAGAGTCTGGGCATCGCCGCTCCCACATGACACATCAATAACTTTGAGTCCTTTCAGCCCTGTGACCAGCATTGGGATGGTCTGATCTTCACTGGAACCTTCAAAACAAAATATTTCAGTGAGAAGCAACACTAAGAAGGCCTGGTAGATTCTTTTGTTGGATTAGTTTTTATTTTTGCTTTAAGGTCTTTGTTGTGTGCGGATGTGAGGTGTTGATTTGATTTTGTTTT